>APFE030661835.1:89982-146296 GCA_000404065.3 Pinus taeda | reverse complement strand
ATGAACAATTCCAGTCCCTACAACACTAAGAGATCTATCATCACCAACATATATATTTTTGGTGTTACAATCATTTAAATAAGAAAACATGGCTTTGTTTTTAGCCATGTGATAAGAAGCTCCAAAATCAATGAGTCACTCATGAGAATGAGATGAAGAAGATATATTTAGTGCATATCCAGATGAAGATACTTGACAACCACATGCAGAAAGTGTTATTCCTGAAGATGAAGTTGAAGTTGTTGAGTGCTCCAAATGGATGTCATGCTTCTTCATTACTGCTTCCAAGGCTTCCATCTTCTTAAAGCATTTGGATTCTAAGTGGCCATCTCGATTACAAAAGTGGCAATGTTTATCAGTGTTATTCCTTTTGTTTTAATTTGCCTTATCATTTTTGTTGAAATGATTTTTCATTTTGAGACTGAAATGGCTTAGGATCCTTGTTTGGTTTAGGACCATTCTTTTTATGATACGGCTTCTTAGGATTCTTTGAATTTGGTTGTTGCTGGACGACTAGGGCTTTCTTAGAAGAGTTTCCAAAATTAAGAAAACCAAGATGTAAGAGTTTTTCTTGTTCTCTTATTAAAGAATCACAAAAGGCATCAAAGGAAGGGGACTTGTAGTCTTGTCCTTGAGAAATGAAGGCTTCTCTTGTAAATGGAAGGTGGAAACAAACACAGAGTAGGCTGGTCCCAACTTAGTAAGAATGGAATAGATAAGGTTACCATCTTCTTTCTTAACCTTAACACCTTCCAAGAGAAGTCTAAGGTTCTTGAACTTGGACAAAAAATCTTCAATGCAAGAAAAATTATTGGGGTCCAATGTAAGCAACTCATTTTCAAGTTGATGGGCTCTAAGTTCATTTTTTATTCCAAAAACTTTAGTAATCTACTTCATTGCTTCATCGGGAGTATCAAGTTCTGCAATATGGAATCTAAGATCGGGAGAGATAGACATCCCTATCAACCCACATGCTTGATCTTGCCTATTTTCCATTTAGTTGCCTTCTCTTCATCTTTCGGCTTGGTTTCTTGGCCTGAGGCTATTCGGTAAAGACCTTTACTTCTAAGTAAATCCACAATGTAGGACCACCATTGGAAGTAGTTGTGCTGTCAAGAATGACTTGGCATGGACTTTCCATTTTAACAGAAACTGAAGCTATATATGCTAGAACTAAGTGTTCCAATGGAAATATCTCGAAAAATTAGGCTGGTTAAAAAAAAACGGCTCTGAAAACGACTTCCAGATGAAGACGTTATGGCTTTTTGAAAAAAAGTTGATGAAGGCGCCGACAAAGTGCGGGAATGTGCGGAAATGAAAAAAAAAAAAACGCCCCTTAAAAAAGGAGATTTGAACCCAAGACCTCTACTCTCATAAATTAGCTTTGAACCATGTGAGCTATACAAAAAATTAGAGAGAGAGAGGGGGGGGGGGGTCTTTGTTTTCTTTTGGTCACTAAAGCTTTGGATTGCGTGCTTACTTGAGAAAGCTCTTTTTCTTCCTACAAAACAAAACACAAAACCCAACATGGACATACAAAAAAAACAAGCCTTATGGCTTAAAGTTAGCTTTACCCGGAAACTAAATATTTTCCTCAATGTTTCTGATTTTCCCAGATCACACTAAGGCGAAGGGAAAAGAGCATACGCATGAGAAAAATCCTTCCTTTCTGTTTCTAATTTTCCCAGATCGCACAAAGTCACAGGGAAAAGAGCATATGCAGAAATGAAAGGTATAGATCCGGTAATAAAAAAGAGCTAAATAAACCGAAACCAAAATAAACAAAGAGAAAATAACTGTAAACTGCAAATAAACATTGTATACCTCCAGATCTTAAAAATGACGCAGCTAGGGCTACCGGAAACCTTTTCGCGTGAAACGAAAGGGGTTCCTCACTGGAACAGATTGCCTCCTAAAATAACAGAGTAGTCCTCTCCGGCCCGAAAGCAGTCAGAAGCAACATATTTAGGAGATGGCAAGTCGATGCAGTTGTACCGCTTCATATTGTGGTCACAACGGACGCGGCCCTCAAATAGCTCTGATACCGTGTGGAATTTCAGGGTAAGTTCCTCAGAAACAGAACACCAAAAGGACAACCGCTCACGATAGATCACAGATCAATACACACAATTTATTTTGACGTGGTTAAGAACCTCAAAGAGGGAAACAGTCCACGGCCTGAGCCAACGTGGCCACTTCGGCAATTTATTAATAAAAGAATGAAATTACATAAGCTTCTCTCATGAACGGTTAACCTACAAATGGACCCTCCATGTGGCTTTAAATAGAATTCATGGACCAATCGGGTGTTAAGCCACGGATCAAGTGTCGGTAATACCGAGGAGAGAATGAATCGTCGGATCACTACATATCATGACCATCGGACTGTAAGTTACAAATGTACATAGTAAAGAAACACACTTTACCTAACTCTATACTAGACCAAGTTATACTTAACTATTCCTATGTGTCGGAATATCCTAACATACTTATCCTGGTAGATCCCAACATTACTTTTAGGTGTTTGAGGTGCCTATTGGTGTTGTCATTGTTGTTGTTGTTATTGTGGCCACTGATCATTCTGATTTTTAGGCACCTTTGTTTTTTTGTGATCTCATCAAGCATTGTGTATTATTTCTTTTCATTATCCTGTTTCTTTCCCTGCATCTGATCCTTATACAAGACCTTTTCATTGAATATGACACCTCTGCTCCTAATGATTTTGTGATTTTCATAGTCATATAAGCGATAACCACAATCATTAACATCGTATCCAATAAAGGTACATTTCTTTGATTTTTCCTCAAGCTTTATTCTATTTTCTTTATTAATGTGGACAAAAACTTCACAACTGAAAGTCTTTAAAACTGAATAGTTTATCTTTTTACTTGTCCATGCCTCCTCTAGAATACCACCATCCAAGGAACTTGAAGGCCCTCTCTTTATTAGTCAAACAACAATATCTACAACATCTGCCCAAAATTGTAAGGGAAATCCTACATGCAATCTCATGAACCTTGCCCACTCCATGATTTTCCTTTTCATCCTTTCTGACACGCCATTTTCTTGTGATGTTCCTGGAACTTTCTTCTCTCTATGAATTCCATGCTCTTAACAATAGTTATCAAACACTTTGTTGCAGTATTCACCTCCATTGTCTGATTTGAGACATTTCAAATTCTTTCTTGACTCATTAGATTTATTTCGAAAACAATAAATCTAGGTTTTCCTAGTTGCATCATCAATAAAAGTAACATAATAGCGAGAGACACTAAGAGATGATACATGAGTAGGGCCCCATACATATGTACGCACGAGCTCTAATTTTTCTCTCTTAATTTCCTTCCCAAATTTTATAAATCTAACTCTCTTCTATTTTCCATAAACAGAATTTTTACAGAAATCCAAATCAACATGCTTCAAACCTGGCAACAAATTTCTTGAGTGAAGAATCTGCATCCCCTTCTCACTCATGTTCCTAAGCCTATGACACCACAAAGTCATATATATTCCTGTGGAGGTTAAAGCATTAATAGAATTAGAAATACCATTTCATAAATTCAATGTACCAACATTTTCTCCTTTTGCTATTACTAGGGCTCTTGTAGTGATCTTCTAGGTTTTAACTATGAATGTAGTTACACAACCTTCACCACCTAACTACTCTACTGAAATTATATTTTTCTTCAAATCTAGAACATGCCTTACCTCCTTTAATAGCCATTGGTTTCCATTTTTTTCTTTATAAATACCTTACCCACTCCAACTATTTTATAGGGTTTATCATCACCGAGACGAACCTGTCCAAAATATCCTTGAACATAGTCATGTAAATGTTTCCTATTAGGTGTGGCATGGAATGAGGCCATTGAATCAACCACTTAGACATCAATAATATTCTCTAAGGAAAGAATCACAAGATCTTGCAACACATCGCCTGTCATTCACTTCTTGATTGTTATCATGTTGTGCATCTCCTTTTCCCTTTCGAGATTTGCAGCCTTTCTTTAGGTGTCCTTTCTTCCCACATTTCTAGCACACTATCCCTGATCTATATTTGAATATGCTTTTTCTTGACTTACTATGATTTCATAGGATCCTTCCTCTTTCCATTTTTCTTCCCCTAGTCTTTGCAAACAAAAAATTACCTGATGTCTCACTTTAGCTTTTCGGTTGCATTCCCTCGCTAAGGATGACACCAACAACATCATTGAACTTTAAAGTACTAGATCCAGAAAAAAAAGTTACTAATAGACATAATCAAACCATTCCAAATTTCTGGCAATGAGCACAAAATTAACAAAACCCTAACTTCATCATCAAAATTTAATCCTATAGAGCTTAACTCACTGGTAACCATATTAAATTCATTTAAATGATTAGCAATAGATCTACCTTGTGACATCTTCAAACTAAATATACGCTTTATAAGAAATATCTTATTTGAGGCTGAGAGTTTTTTATATAGTTTGGCCAATTCCATCATTAAACCTTTTGTTGTCATTTCCTTCGAAATTTTAAAAGCCACTGATGCTTCTAGACACAACTGTATTGTTCCTAGTGCCTTTTTATCGAAAATCTCCCATTTTACATCCATCATACTCATTGACTTCTTTCATTTTCCACTTAATGGTAGTTATAGATATTTCTGATTTATATGCATCTTAAACAACTGGTAATTTTGGAAATTAAATTTCTTGACCCTAAACCTACCATCTTCTGCCATTTCTCCCACTCGAACCAGGGAACCTTCTCTCCTGCAAGTTTATCAGCCAAATAAACATTCGGCTCTGATACCAGTTGTTAGATATTATCTAATAAAGCAATGGAACACATAAAATATTGCATAAACACAAACACAGAAACATATAAAACAAGAGAGACACATATATACGTGGTTCACCCAATTTGGGCTACGTCCACAAAGAAATAACCAATACTTCCTTTTATATTATCCAGCAAAATCAAGAGATACAACCTACAACATGTCTATTGTAATTTCCTCTTCGCTCTCACACAATCTCCTCTCTCTTTCTCGCTTAGAATAATAATCCACATCCACAATACAATTCCCTCATATAAACCGATGGGTTTCCTTCTAGGGAAAAAAACCATAAATTAAACATAACTTCTACCATCATATCATCCACCTAATGAATGACTTAGATTGACTATGAAATTACAATATTTTACAAGGAAAATTTTCATCTATTTTTAGCTTCGGGGACGTTGCCCCTAAATGCCCACCAGGCAGGGGCTCCAAACAAGCAACCGCCCCCCTTGGACCCCAAAGGAAACAATGGTGGGGGGGAAGACCCCCCCCCCACCCCACCACCAGGGATTTAGATCCAAACATGGCTAAAACAAGACCTATGAATCAGGAAGATAATCAGGTTCCACGTCCAACACTAGAATGATTCATTTGAGGTTGGACTCTTTACATTTTTCTAGCTTGGTAATGAGGTTAGTCATCCAAATTTATTGATTTAACGATCACTGAGATAAGGAAATGGGGAAAACCCCAAAATTATGTGTTGGAATTTCACTAGTGATATGGTTAGAGAAAGACTATGGCATTAACACTACTCAAGAGTAAGCTGAGCATAATTTATGTCTATAAGGTAAAGAGACTAAGGAGATTGAATATACAATTTTCCGACCTTCATCATATCATTGACTAGAACAACCATGAGGCATAAATATGAGAGGAAACTTCTCTTTTGAGCACAATAGTGGATAATTGTAATTCATGATATATCCTATCATACATAAATAGGACATAATTTACATATTTTGAGTGTAAAATGTGTACTACATAGTCTAAGAATTGTTTTCAGTACAAGATTCCTCGACAATCATGGTGATGGAAGAGAATTTCCGAGTTTCAATATCCAATATAATTGAAGCCTTAAAGTCAGTCATAGACATGCAAGTAATCCAATAAAACATGAATATGGAAATAAAACGCATAGTTCAAGTAATCATACATGTAAGGAAATTTTGTCAATCTTGGGTATGTTAGTGGATCCCAGGAAACTTGCAACCATGCATATGATAGTAACATATATAGAACATACAATCTATATTCATGGAAACATAAACTAGTTAGTCAATCCTTATCATGCTAGTTTCTCATGAATGTACATGGTTATGAATATTAAAGTACGGCATTAAATTCCATGGTCAATTCAAGATTATTAACAAAGAATTTCATATATTCATAGATATAGATTATAACCTATATTATGACATGCATTTTACTAAGAAGGTAGCAACCACATATCTCAAGTATCCAACAAAATTTTGGGAAATCAAAACAATATATTAACCATGACTATACAATAAATCAAGTATTATTTCATAAATAAAATAGGGATTTACATCAACTTATCATGATACTAGTACAATCTTAAATGAAATATGCATTAATTTGTATACTTATTTGTGTGGAGTTAACAGGAAACTAAAGGAGGGACTTCCACTCTCCTCCTAACTATAGGTTAGCTACATTGCAATGTCTCGTGTAGCTCACCACCCCCAAGTTGCATCCAGAGTTTAAGGGAGTTGTAGGTGGTTAGAAAGCACCCATTGGATAGGTGTTTTAACAAAACTTAGGCAAGCAACCAATTCAATCTCTACTTTGCAATCTGATAACACCAATTTAAGCAAGGTAACAATCAATGATTTTACATAGGTTGATCATTTAGGTCCATGAGCTTGATCTAGAGATAAAGTGATAACAATGTCATAGGGATCCTGGCAAGCTAGAGTTTTGAGAGAAGCTTTGTTATTTTATCCAAGATGATAATAGATGGAAATGAGCCGATTGATCTAGTTTGAGTCAACAAGGAATGGTGTTGGCATGCTAGAGCTTTGAAAGGGCTATGTCAATTAAACCCAATGAGTGAGAGATGGTGCAATAATGACATGACCATCACGAAGGAGAAATGGCGCAATTGAATTATTACTAGTGGAGAATGTTATGAGCATTCTCATCAGGGAATGATGTGATAGAAGTCTATTTTAGAGGTGGTGCAATAGGGAAATGCAAGATATTGTGTCTAGTACAAGCGTTGGGTGGTTTGCTAGCTCTTTGAATATGGTGAAGAAAATGGTGTGAGCACTCTTCAGCATAGATGATACGAGTGCTTTCAACAATCGATCAATGTGATTAGACCCAACATGACTGAGAATGGTAAAAAAATACCTGATTTTAACCAACCTGAATGAATGACTGGTACATTATCTTCTCTTTGTTTAGAGGACATTAGAAATCAGCCATATGAATCAAAATGGGAAAGGAAGGTTACGAGTACTCTATTATCTCCCTTGTTGAGGGTGTATGCATACACATATATATCTTAGCATCTCCACCTTTTGCCTCCAATGGCATGACCGAGAGAGCGCCTCTCTAGGTTCCTCGGTACTTCATATCCATGCCTTGTCCCTTCAGACCTTGAGGAGGGAAATTGAGATGGAGACCACCTAGCTGACTTGTCCCTTCACATTCCCAATATTTGATGGTTTTGCTAACTCAAAAAATTGGCCCAACCACATTTAATCAGGACTTAGTCATAAAATCGACTTTTCCTAATGTGAAAGATTCCTGACTCAATTCAATGGATAAGGGAATTCATGGCTCTCAAAATGTTGGTTGGGTCATCATAATTTCAAGATAAAAATAAGAATATGTTACAATAATAATTAATTGACTAAACGTTTTAAATTTTATATTAGATTTGTTTATATATTATTTATTTGTTTCATTGAAATATTATATAAAATAATATATTTATAATATTTTAGAGAAATTATAAATAAAACTATTTATAACTTTTATATTTTTTAAATAATAAAATAATATTTATTATATGTATTTTAGTTTATTTCAATAAGAATATTTATATTTTATATGAAAATAGTGTTTGGGTTTTAAAGGGACTTTCAATCAACAAGGTTTCAAACCATTACAAAATAATTATAACATTATGTAATATATTGATTCTATTTGATTCTATTTACTCATGAGAATGGACACAAGTTGATATATTTAAAGTTTAATCCTCACCAAGTTTCAAGTTCAAAATAGGTGGGAGGGTTTGAAGATGAGACCCATTTTGGGAGGAAATATTTTTTTCTAAACAGTATGGAAAAAAGAGCAATTCATTATTTTATTCAATATTAAAACTGCCTATTCAAATTCATTGAAGCAACATGAATGTTTATCAGGTATTAAATTTTATGTGGATAAGGATCTCCTATTGAATGTTTGTAGATTAATTTTTTTTTAATTCAAATTTTGATCTTGTAATAAGAAATGAAAACATCGATATATTTTGGCCCTCTAATCTATATTAGTGAATGAGGTTTTCAATATTAACTTTCTTGTCTGTACATTAAAAACATTAATGTACAAAGCCCTATGGGGTAGGCAATTTGGTAATCATAATGCAGTGAAGTTCATTAGAAAGGCAGGCTCCGTACTGAAGATCACGAGTTCAATTCCCCTGAACTAACCCGGAGCTGTGGAGAGGGGCAGGCGTAGTTTCCCAGGGTTATAGTGATGGTGGTCAGAATCAACCCCGTGTAACACAAGTTGCGAGACTGCTCCAGTTGTCGATTCTCTGTAAGCAGAAAAAACATTAATGTACAAACTATTAGAATAGTAATTTATAAATATATATTATGGGTGGCTAAACGAAAGATTCAATTTCGATTATGGAGGGTGGGTAGATGTCATATGATTTCAAATTTAGTAGTTTTGGTTTTCCCCTTCTTCACTAGTTGTGAGGTATCTCATTAGGTTTCCACATAGTCCATTCTTAGATTTCGTTTCCACTTCAATAGTGTTGTGATTAAGATATTAAGGCAAATAAATTTCTTGGTGCATGGATTTATAGCTATCAATTTCACACAGTCTTACGACTTTAGCTAGTGTGGTGGTCGCTTGCTTGCCGGTGGCTTAATTTTATATTTTCCTAGGGTTCACATTGTCAAGGTTTCATTTCATGTTTAACGAACATTTCATTTTATATTTTATGAGGTTTCACATTAGTGAGGTTTCATTTTATATTTGCATTTAATGTAAATTTAAATATGTATAAGATTATGGTTTTAATGCATTTAATTATTTATAGGTTTAATGTGTTTAAATTTTTAATGTATTTAATTTTATATTTTAATATGTTTTGATATAAGTTTGATATAGGTAAAGTGTTTCTAAGTTTAAATGTTTTCAAATAAAAAAGTTCATATATTATTAATAAGGAACATAATATATAATATATAAATGTACTTTTCATCATATGTTGTTCATATATTATTAATAAGGAACATAATATATAATATATAAATGTACTTTTCATCATATGTGATTAAAATTATGAACAAAAGTTCAATATACATGGCATCAATATACATGGCCTATGCTATTTCCAAAGATACTTAATTTCTTTAAGGGTGTTTTGAATCTTGACTCACTAAGATTAATTAGTGTTGATTGTTGTGACAACTCAAAAATTTTGGAAGCAATAAAAAAAGATGATTCTAGTGGGTTAGATTGGTCTCCATTGACTTAATCTCAACCCCCTCATCAAATTCATATAAACTAACTAATCGAAAAGAGAGGGTGAGGTATTCCTTTGTGAGGTTGTCCTCCTCCACATTTAACTCCCTAAAAATATAACAGAAATAAATATGCTTGAAAGATGCCATTGAATTTCAAATGTTGTGTAGTAGAGTGGTGAGACCAATGTTTGAGACATCAGTCTTGTCATTTTCTCAATTGATAACTAACTTAGAGTCCCCCATAACCGATATGTTGGATATTCTTTTTTCCTTTTCCAAATCCAACAAGAGTCAAAGTGTTGTGAACTCAACCTTATTATTAGAACCTTTTCCTAACACATAATGTCGATATATGTAATGTGCCTTACTAGAATATAATACTACCCCCACACCATGGTGAGGCATTTGGCCTTGACTAGCCCTGTCAAAAAACCCCCATGGAGTGCCATAATATAGCATCAACATGATTAGATTCTAGATTTTAGCTAGCTTTGTGTCTAATTTATATTCCCATGCCATAGCAATCATATTGGAAGCACATACCTCAGGGGGAAGTAAAATATACTGAAACACTATGAGGTTATTGGCATGCCAAATGAAAGACATGATAAGATATGGTAGTTCACTATAAGAGAGTACATGATTATCATCCCACTAGGTGAAAAACGCATTACTAACTACTTGACTAGTCCAAAGAGATTCTAGCTTGAAGGATTCCCACAGGACTTCCTACGTTTTTTAAATATATTTGCAATTCATAAAGAGGTGCATGTGTGTTTCTTCCTTTTCACTACATAGTGCACATCAATTTGGCCTAGACAACCCACGCTTAATGAGATTATTCCATGTCTAAAGATTTCCTTTTAGTGCTAGCCACACTATGATCTTTGATTTTAATGGGGTCGATATTTCCTAGATAACCTTCCACCACCACAATTTGGAATCACTTAAATGTTCCTCAAACCAAGCGTGATACCCAAGCTTAGCTATGAAGGTGCTAGTTTGAGGATTTTTCGACCATATGATTGAGTCCTCTACATCATCCCTAAGATAAATATGATTTTCAACCAACATTTTTTAGATAATTGTCCCAGTCAATACTATCGGCCTAACGAAACCCAATGAAATTGATGTTATCCATGTAGAAATTCCTTTAGCTTGTGGATTTTGTGCCTTAACATCTTCCAATATGTCAATTTACAGCTGACTCAGAGCCTCCCAGAGTGAGAGGGGGGAGTAAGTAGTTATCTCCTGCACCAAACCATGCATATAAACTAATATTGATTGTTCACATGTCCCTAATGTGCCAAAACAACCACTTCTCCACTGGAATTTCCACTTGGTACATTCCTTGGGATCATCTTCCTTAGGATTATATTCCCTGGCACCACTTTCTTAGAGTATTGTGTTTCCTTATATCATTTCCATCAGGATGAAATTCTTAAACATTGATCATCTACTTTCTTTAATTAAGTTTCAGTGAAGATAATCATGTCTAATAAAAGTATTATTAATTAATCCCATGCTTACAATTCATTTCATGTTTAACAGGCATTTCATTTTATATTTTCCTAGGTAGAAAGTTATGTCCCTTAGAAATTTAGCCATTTAACGAAGACATGTCATCGAGAGGAATTTATGTGACACCCACATGGCCATGCCTATCCCACGTCGTGCCATACCACCACCATGTGAGCATCCACGTGGCACATATGTCATTTCAGTATCAAACCATAGTTTATCATTTAACTTCCTCGATATCATGGTTCCCGATACTACATTTACCTAATTTGGTATTTTAACTCTTCCATTGGGTGACACTTCCACATATATTGTGTTCCCTTGGTATCATGTTCCCCGGGATCACTTCCTTGATACCATATCCCCCGGGATCACTTCCACGGTACCATATTCCTTAGGATCACATCCATTGTCTGCATGTTCCCCAGGACCAATTCCCCAATACCTTATTCCCTGTGATCACTCACCCTAGTATCATTTTCCCCTATATCACTTTCCTATTACCATATTCCCTAAGATCACTCCCCTCGGTATGATTTCCATGAGTGCTATGTTCCTTGGTACTACATCTCCCTAGGGTAGTAAGTGTTATTTCCCTTGGCACTACAATCCCTGAGCCAATATTGTTTATTTTTGTTGGGCGTCATTTCCCTAGGATCATGTTCACCTTCACCATTTCTCGTGGGTGTCGTGTTTCCCCATATCGTTTCTTCCTAGTCAATATTCTTAAACATTAATCATTTGCTTTATTTAATTAAGTTTCAACAAAGATAATCACACATTAGTAAAATGATTATTAATTAATCTTGTGAATACCATTATAAAAAATTGCATAGAAAACATGTTATTTCAAGACTTTGGTTATTTCATCAATTCAATGAAACATTTAATAAATTATGATTTCTTCCCTTGTATATCTTGCAATCTAGTTAAACTTGTTCAGAGAGATATGATTATCAATTAACTAAGCATGAACACATAGATTGTCATAACTATACAAGAGGAGTTGTTATCCATCTGTAAGACATTGCTAATCCTCTAAACAAATTGAGTTTCTATATCCATAAGCTACTATTGTCAAATAAGAGAGCATAGAAACATAATTTCTTATATCAATCATGAATATAATATTGAACAACACAGTCAAGACATCCATTAAAAATCATGGACACATAACAGCTCATTCTAGTCATAAGAATAGGATTGAATATCATGGTTCATGATTTAAATATGCAATTTTAATATACTTATTTGTATATCTTAAATTGGATCTAGCAACTAAAGGAGGTACTTCCACTCTCCACCCAACCATAGGCCATATACATAATAAATTTCTTGCAACCAAAATTCGAATCTAATGTTTGAGGAAATTCTTACTCAGGGAATTCACACCAAAGGCTTGGTTAAATGCTCAGAATATAGAGTCCAATCTCTAAGTGCTTTATCAATTTCCCTCAAATAGAAAGCACCAAGGTGGGTATCAGTTGTACCTACAGTAAGCACCGCGGTGGTTTACTAGTTATTCTTAGTAGTCAGCACCACAATGAACCACTATTTCCTTTGAATTCATTCATAGGGATCCACTCAAGGTTTAGATGGGGTATTCCTTTGTCTCAAGACTTGGAATCAACTTTATAGGTGGTTTATCAGCTGCCATTTATAACAAGCAACATGGTGGTCTAATATCCATTTTCCAAGTGATTTATCAACTACTCAACAACCACCACAATGACCCAAAATTCTTTTTCCAAGTGGTTTATCATCTATATAGAAAGCACCATATTGATCATGTCTTCCACTAAGCCTCCCACTTAGACACATAGTGTAGTTCCTTCAAACATAGTTCATTGAGGATTGACCCATAATTCACAAGGATTTAACCGAGGTTTAGATGAGTTATTTCTCAGTCTCAAGAGTTGGAATCCACTATCTAGGTGGTTTATCGGCTATACAACAAGAACCACAGTGATTCAATATTCCACTGAACCTCCCACTATTCCACACAGGCTTAGATAACATAGTCCAATGGCCTCACACATAATTCATGGGGAATTCACCCAAAATTCACAAGGATTTAAGTCACGCATAGGGTTCTACATACCATTTGAGACATCACTTTATCTTCTACTTCTAGTTCCCCATGACTCCCACACACTCCAACGATCAGTTGAACACACTTAGAAGGGAGGTAAACTCTGTCAAAGAGAAAACTTGGGTGGATTTAATCAATGAGATATAGTTTGAAGACAAGGAAACCAACTAGAAAGAACCCACCACTAAAACCAACTAGTGAGAGCCAACCCCTGTTCTCTGTAGCTATGTCTTTATATAATTCTTCTTAGTGTCCTTTTGTTTATTTGAGAGGACACAAGCCTATCACTTCAATGCACTAAGTGGAAGGGCATTGCCTTTTCCTCCTGTTCCTCCAATCACATCTCATAGATTTGTTGTATGTAAGTGGCTCCCCTCTAATCACATCTCATAAATTAATTGTCAGTAAGTAGCTAAGTCAAGTATGCAAGCGATAGCTCATTAACTTCAACACTCAAGTTCAGAATTGGGCTCGTGAATTTCCAACCAAGAAATCTTTGTCAATCATTAGGGTTCTGAAAGGCTATCCTCTCCTTTAATAAGAAATCATAATGTTTAAAACACCTTGTATCATCCAATCGTGGCTCTTATGCCCTCGCTAGCATCACAATCACATTTTTTAATTTAAATATAAAAATAAAAATGAAAAAAGCTAAATGTGAGAGTTATCGCAATTGGGTCAACACTTAAAAAAATATACCTTAGCATATCAACATATGTGAGAATATGCTTTGAAATGGATTTTTGTCCACAATCCCAACATAAATTACTTTTACATGTGAAAATTATTTAGAATCCCAAAAATTAAACTAGGAAAGAGTTCTATTTCCCTGTAAAACTTATTTTAAAACATGTAACATTACATCACAATGCCCTAAAAGATTTAGTAATATCATAAATCATCAACCACCAAATATTCCCACATTCTAAATGTATGCCATCACTAGTAGATCCTCAGATTAAGTTCAATTTAGTACCTCCATAAACTCGACCAGAATTAGCCTAACAATTGAAGAAAGTGGAACTTAAACCTCATGAAACAAACAAAAAAACCAATTATGTATTCACCCAATGGCAAGTTCGAAACCAATTATGCCTCCACCCACTGGGAAGTTCGGCATACCAAGTCAAAAACCAAAGAGGTAAAGCTCTAGAACAAGTAGAACCATCACTTCAAGATGATAGGATAGGGAAGAATCAATAAGTCCATTAAGTGAAAAGAAAATTTGGAAAAAAAATAAAAAATTCCCATCAACTTCTCAATTAGTGGTGCTCACAAGATGTAAAACCTCAATTTATATCTTAAATTATTATTACTCTAGTTATGTAATCAATTTCTTTAAACATCCTTACTAAAAAGATTTTAGAATGTTAATCTTCTATGCATTTTTTTTTATTGCCATGCCTCAAATTGAAAATATCTTTATCTGTGCCATACTGTTATTAGGTACCTCTATACCTCTAGTACAGTTTTTTGGAACAATGTTTTAAAAATATATATCGCACAATCCCAATTAGAGGAAAAAAAACTTACTAATCCTTTTGAATTGTTTTTAATCTGAACTTTGTTTCATAATCCGCCCAAATGCGAGTAATTCTAGTTGATAAGCTACGATACCTTTGATTCGTTTTTGACGTAATCTGAACCTTTGTAAAAGTCACTTTAATGGTAGGGAAGTTAGGAAATTCTTAGTGAAACGGTTGACATTACAAATCAAGCTTTATGTAAATATATGGTTGACATTACAAATTAAGCTTTATGTAAATTTGTTAATATATTGTGGGATGATATTTTTGATTTGCCAAAAAGTGATTAAAAATGAGATAAGTGATGATAGATTATTATTATTATTATTATCTAATTTTAAGGTTATGGTCAAGTTAACCATCATATTGGTGTGTAAGACTTCTTTGTTTATGGGACAAGGGACTTACTTTTATGCAAAGATTTGACTGCTAAGTTTATAAAGGCATACATTTTCTACCCCTCTGGTTTTGAGCATGTGATCTCTTAGGAGGAAACACATGCTCTTAACCATTAGGCCCACTCAAGTTGTATAACTAATTAAGTTTTATCTATTTTTGATTGTTTAGAAATGTACTTTGAGATGACACAAGTGAAACGCTAAATACTAACACAACCACATTAGTCAATGTAATTGATATATGCCTAAGGCTTATATTAATCACATGCACAATTTAGAAATAATAATAATGATAATAATAAAAAATTATTATTATTATTATTAATTAATTAATTTATAAATAATAAAAATTATTATCATAATTATTTTAATTAATATTACTGCTATTATTGCTAATTAATATTATTATTTTTATTATTTATTAAATTTAATTATATTATTAATTAAGAAGTATTAGTAATGATTCTTTCAACCATTTTTATTTTTATTTAATAAATAAATAATTAATTCATTCATTCATAATTAATGAAAAAATAATAATAATTAAATAATTATTATTATTATTTATAAAAAATTAATAATTTGTATTAATTATGAATATTTTTTTATAATTTATATTACTTATTGTTATTTGATTAAATTCAAGGGATTTAATGTTATAAATCATATGAATAAGGTTATAGCCTACAAATATAAACTTTTAGATTAGTAAACCCAAGGGATTGATATTATAAACCAAAAGTAATAAACCAAGAAATTTATACTAAAACCCAAGTAAATAATATTAAACCCAAGGGATCAATATTATAAACTCAAGGTATATAAACTCTAAGATAAATATTATAAACCCTGAAACAATCATGGTTGACCAAGGTTGATTTTCATATTGAGACAATCTTTATCATAATGTGATATTGGACCATGGTTGATCATCATTGATTTTCATATGGAGGCAATTTTTGTAATAATGCAACATTGGACCATGGGTAACCATGATTATAAACCCAATGGATTTATATTAAACCCAAAGATTAATATTATAAATCCTTTGAATAATATTATACTCTAGGAATATAAACTCTTAGATTAATAAACCTAAGATAATGATACTAAAAACCTAAGCGATTGATATTTAAAATCCAAGGGATTATAAACCCAATGGAATAATATTAAACCAAAAAAGATAAATATTATAAACCCATGGTATAAAAACCCTGATTTACCATCATTGAACTTTAAACTCAAGGTATATAAACCCTAAGATAAATATTATAAACCCTAAAATAAACATGTTTGATTGTGGTTGACCATGGTTCATTTTCATATTGAAACAATCTAATTAAACCATGATCCAGTATGACTAATTTTTATGTCACAACAATCTTTATCATATTACTATACAATTTGATTGTTTCAATACCATTAAAAAAAATCTGATTCTTTAAATACCATTAAAAAAATACTTAGAGAAACCAGTAATACGCTAAATAATATAATGAATCAAGCTTTATCTAAATCTATTTTGCACTTGTTAAAACAGCAACAAAACTTTTACCAAAACAATATTTTAAAATTGGGTACAAAAGTATATTTTAAAATTTGAATTGCACGCATATACCATCCTAGGCACAAGATCAAAATTGAATGAAACACACTGACCAAAAGTAACCCTGAATTATCTGCCATAGATAACCTTAACCGTGGAATATAAACTTAGCAAAGAATTTCGCTAGAGAACAATGATCAAGAATAATAAAATCTTTAATCCACATAAACAGATATAAGAAATGGCATACTATCATGCTAAATAGCATAGGTACACACTATGAAAATGCACCTTTGTTGAATGAAACTCTCATCCCTAGTAAAGAAAATATCTCAATCTGTACCACTAATGCAAATTACAATTATATAAATTATATTAAATGACTTAGTCATTAATTAGAATTTGTAATGTTAACATGAGAGTGGAGATAAAAAATTGAAAAATTATCTGCAAGTTTTTTTTTCATATGATGATATAATGTATATTATAAAAGAATATTATCATTTTAATAAATTTAAACCATTCATCCTATTTTATTTTTCAAACGAGGAGAATTATGAGAGCCTTATTCTGAATACTGGAAAATGTTAAAGTTTCAACCGGATTGTACTGAATATCTTGATGTCGTTCGTTGAAGAATAACCAGGTCGATACTTTGTGCATACGAAGGCGGATTGGTGGACGACTAGCAATGAGGTGTGCCAGAAGGGAAATTGGGGAAGGCGGGTTGGTCCGCCAGACATGACTAGCAATGAGGTGTGCCAGAAGGGAAGTTGGGGAAGGTGGGTTGGTCCGCCAGACATGACCAGCAATGAGGTGTGCCAGAAGGGAAGTTGGGGGAGGCGGGTTGGTCCGCCAGACATACCTACCGCTGCTTGTCCAAGTCGGAGGTTGATGGAAAAAAATTCACACAAAACGATATTTTATTTATTGAACTTTCTCACATACAACCATCCCAAAGTTGTTGTTCGGGCTATTTCCAACCCTTCTTAATTGCCATCATATGAATCAACCTGACTTAACATAATTTAAACATATAAAATTTGATTTCATTATCAAGTTCGTTGCTCTAAATCTCAACTAAGTTTAGAATTGAATTAATTTTTTTTACAATTTTACATTTATTTTTCCGTTCTTTCTGATTATATACCCTCGAAATTGTTTCAGTTTCACCTTCATTTTTATCCCTTTTTTTCTAACAGAAAGATTCATGCTTGTTCACCTCTTATTGTTTCAGTTTCTTCTTGAATTTGCTTATTAGCATTATGAAAATTACCGTAGGCTTCTTCAGCCTGTTTTGACCACTTTCTTCCTCAACATTCTGGGTATTGTTGCCATTTATGCATATTATCATCAAGCTTATAACCAAAATTCAATTTATCATTATCTTACACCTGATAACTTTAATACTGTCATAATATTAACTCATGGTAAATTTTCATTTTTTCAAAACTCCAAAATTGAAAGATGTCTTCAATATTTCCTATTTCTCCACAATTTTTCATGTCTCCCTCTTCATTTTTATCATCATGTATTGTTTTTTTTCTTGTAATCTGCACACTCAAGATCATCGTTAGGCCTACATGTAAAATCACATTTACTCTCATTTTTCTTGTTTACAAATTCCTTTAATTCTTTTGTTTTAGTTGTTATTTTAGGATTTTCATCAATTTTCTAAATTGGCTTCTCAACCCATTCTTCAATGAGCTTCAAATTTGCATCAAACTTATCAATAACTTTGTTTCCAAATTTAGCTCCCATGTTGTTTTGAACATGTAAAAATGTTAAGAACATCTTCATTATGATATAGAATGAGAACTTCCTTTCTTTTCCTCTTCCTCCCTACATCTTCAACTTCATTAAAACTATCTTCCACTCTTATGCCTCTTATGCCGTCATTAGATAACTTAGAATAATAAAAAATGTAAAATTCTTCGGATCTAACTATTATTAGCGATATGTTATGATTAATTAAATTGGATCCTATTCTTAAGGAAATTGTTCAATTCCTCAACTAATTTCCAAATTTATTTATATACGAACGATTTGGTGAATGATACAGATGTGCCTGTACAAGCACTCTTCAGGTTGAGCTGGGCTCACCTGAAAGTTCATTTCCTCTATGTTCTGTCTCCCTTAACTTGTTTACTTGGTATCAGAGCACATTGGCGAGGGCCTGATTTGCAGAAGAGTTTACTATATTCCAGTGAGTCTTGGTGAATTGGACGTGAACTTTGACGAGTGGTGAACTATCATTGGCATTCTGTCATCTGTTATTGGGCAATGTTGAAGGAGGGCCTGAGCCTGACAAATTGATTGTGGGAGCCAGAAACTGTTTGGAGGGTTTCTGAATTCAACGTGTGATCGATTGTTGTTGGGAGCCTGGTCGAGGAGGTGCAGATACCCGTAACTGGTGGCGCCCTCTTCATGTCAAGGCCAAAGAACTTGTGCGCTAAGGTGAGCTTCATCATTGTAAGTTGGTAAGGTGAGTGTACGTTCATATGTGTCACAGTGTAGCCGAATTTGTGTCTCCCCTCCCCACAACTGTGACTTGAAGTGGATCTCTCAAGAGATTTTTGTTTTTGTGGGCGCCTCCAAACTGCTTCAAGTAGTACGAGAATCACATTTGTACAGAAAAGAGTTATGTGAATGCATTTGTGTAAGAAAATGCATGTTTGAAATTGAACTCCCATTTCATATTTGCGATCACATTTACCGTTAACGACAAAATATTCAGAGAAGTGGGGAATTTCATATGCATCCTACTCTGGTGAGATATTACGTGCAATCTATCGAAACCTCCATAGTTTCCAATCTCGAGCACGCCTTAAAATAGTTCGTCTCCATATAACCAATTGCTCTGACATTCAGAAGGAAGACCTGGTTGTCTTTGCTATTATCAACCTTGGTGGCCCATCCCTGCATTATGTGGGCGTTGCAGGTTATGCGTTGAACTCCACAATGTTGTTTGCCCATCGCTGTGTTATCGAAAAGGATTGTTCGGTGCTGCAGTGCAAGTATTTACCGTTGAGTTTGTGACTAAAGTTCGAGCCAAGTAGATTATGTTCGATCCATTGCTTTGTTGGTGTTGGTCATCGTTTGGAACGACCCTGAGGAGGGATTTGAGGAGCAGGATTGGAGGGGAGCAGTCTAATTAAGAGTGGTTCGTCACAGATTATTATAGAGTGGCTTGTGTTGGAGTTGTTGGAGAATGAGGTTGCAGATATGAGCGTTGTCTGATTCTGGAGAAAGTAGATTTGTGAAGCTACGACGATTAGAAGAGTTGTTAAGCTGGAAGTGTTGTCTGATCCTTGAGAACATTGTTCAATCCTGAAGTGAAAATATGCGTGCACCGTGAAGCTTAGAAGTGGTGTAGACAAGCGTGGAATCATATCTGTGAGCGAGGGGAGCTATTGAGGAGCTTTGTTTGATCTGTTACATTTTGAATATAGATCCCACTGCCTGTTCACTTATCCATAAACGTACTAAAGAATGATGCGTTGAACGCTGGAGAAGCACCTTTGTGGAGTTGCCCATGGAGTATAGTGTGCGGGTAAGAGAACCTATTGTGAAAGAATTTTCAGTTGTTCGTAGGGGTGAGAGAGACTATTGTGCATAGTATCGAGCCTTGTGGCACCATCCAACCGTATGCAGTGCAAAGAGCCGAGTGCTAAGATAGTGCTTTATATGGGATAAAAACACCGTGATTTATATGAGGAGTTGACTGTGTGAAAGAGAGGATCGTTTGAGCAGTGGCGCGTGGTGGAGTTCGTCCCTGCGTATGGAAGTGTGGATCTATGCAAGTGCCCCGTAGATCAGTTTACTCCGGCTTGAAGACTGGTTAAGGAGGGTTGATTTGGACGTGGAGATCAGTGCCATGACTAAAGGGTCATTTAACAAAGGAAAATTTCGTTCGGCAAACTAGAGCGTAGGTAACAGAGTTTGATGGAGTAATTGCATCATTCACATGACTGGAACTGCTAGCAGAGGAAGTAGCATAGCAGAAGGGTAGTGGTATTATTAAGTGTTGTGGAGCCTGCTGTGTATAGTGGAGTCTTGGGGATGGCGTTCTAGGCCTGGTAAGGAGCTTCGATCCTTATCCACCCCTTTCATTCAACGACTATGATTATCTCCATAGATAAGTAGTAACGAATTGACTATGAAATGAGTTGATCGTCGATTTTGCTATCGATATTGTGGTAAATCGTTCAAGCGCTGGTAGGGTTTATTGTTTTTCCCAACGAGATTAGGTTGTATTTTTTTAAAATCTGGTTACTAGAAGCAGCTGCTATGGAGGTTTCGCTTTATGCCGAAAGCTGGGGTTGAGAGGGAAAGGATCCAGATCGGGATCTGATAATGAACAAGCCTGTATTGTTTGTGATAGCTTTCATTTTTTAAACAAAGGTTGGAATCTTGTTTGAGTTGGAGCTACAAACTTGTTGTATTTCCTGGCTTCAGCCTTGTTGAATTTATATGGTATCTGTGGCTATGAAAATTAGTAGTGCAGTGAGTAGCGGATAAACAGAGGCCCGTGATAGAGACTCGGAGATTGGTAGACCGCGCACGAGATTGGTAGACCATATCTTTTCCTAGTATTGCGCAGCAAAAGCGTGTTGTGGTGAGCGTGGATATGAGCATCTGTAGCCTTGTTTGAATACTGCTTTAAAGTCAAGCCTGCGGTGTGCACCTGTGCATGGAAGCCTGCCGTGTGTAAGTTCATTGCGACAAGGAACTGCATGTAGATGCAGAGGAGGAGCACAGGTCAAGAAACGTAAACCATGTGAGGAATTCAGTTTTTTTGCGTGGATTCTGGTTATAAAATTGAACATTGGAGCATCATTGCAACAATGGGCAGGAAAAGTAAAATTAAACGAACTGCATGTAGATGCAGAGGAGGAGCACAGGTCAAGAAATGTAAGCCATGTCAGAAATTCAGTTTTTTGTGTGTGGATTCTGGTTATAAAATTGAACATTGGAGCATCATTGCAACAATGGGCAGGAAAAGTAAAATTAAACAATTTCGAAGAGAATTTAAATAATTCCAGAGAAAGTATCACGAGGCAGAGACAACATATGAAATCTCAAATACAAATTTGAACGAGCCCGAAATGGAATGCAATGAGATAGATGAAGACAAAGGTGGATCTTTTGTAGAGAGAAAAATCATGGAGGACTCAACGACAACTGATGAGAATTGAAGAATGAGGAATTTGCAATTAAATTTTATAATGGATATTTATTTTGTGAAAATTAATTGTAAATTATTTCTTAAGAAAAAAATTGATTGATAAATTGTTGTTTGTTTTTGATGATCAAGTGGAAAAATATGAAGAAGAAATTGTAGCAACAGTTAAAGGAAGAAGCAATTTTGAAGATTTCAAGCTTAATTATTATGCAGAGATAAAGATAATTGAAGAATGGTTTGAGAAATATTTTAAATATATTCATGTAGGTTTGAAAATGGTGAAAAATAATGAAACTGAAGAATGCATGAATGAGTAGGATGACAAGAATCAGTATGGTTATTTTTATAAATCTAATATTGATTTTAAGTGTGCAGATATTGTTAGTGAGGAAGAAGTAATAAAATTTTAAGAAATTGCAAACATTAAGGAAATTGCAGCAATGTTGAATACAAACAAGTATAGCCTGCAATCAAGAAAGAGTTAGTTTAAGTGTTCCACTTTTGGCAAAGAAAACACAAAAAGGAGGAGAAGCTCCACCACTAAGCCTAGTTGAGACTGAGACCAGCATGCGTATGTTATTCATGTTATGCTTTGATCCATTTCTCCATTAAGAGGGGAACTTGGAATAATGAATAAATGTAAAATTCTCTAGATCTTTCTATTATTAGTGATCTATTCGAATTAGTTAGATTGGATTGTATTCTTAAGGAATCAATTCAATTCCTCAACAAATTTCCAATATTATTTATGTACAAATGATTTGGTGAATGATACAGATGTGTCATGTAGAGATACTCTTTAAGTTGAGCTTGGCTCACTGCAAGATGTTAATTTCCTCTATATTCTATCTCCCCTAAATTGTTTAGTGTTTTGACCGCTTTCTTCCTCAATAATCTGCTTACTTGTGGATTGTTTCCATTTGTGCACACTATCATCAAGCTTATAACCGAAATTCAATTTATCATTAGCATACAATTGATAACTCGATTATTGTCATAATATTAACTCACAGGAAAACTTAATTTCTTCAAAATGCCAAAATTGAAAGATTTTTTCAACACTTTCGTCTTCTCCACAAATTTTCATGTCTTTCTCTTCATTTTCATCATTAGGTATTATTTTTTTTGCATGTAATATATACACTCAAGGTCATCATTAGGCTTACATGTAAAATTATTATTACTTTCATTTTTCTCATTCACCATTTCATATAATTATTTTGTTCTAGTTGTTGCTTTATGACTCTCATCAATTTTCTCAATTGGATTCTCAACACATTCTTCAGTGAGCTTCGAATTTGCATCAAACTTATCAATAAATTTGTTTTCAAATTTAGCTCCCATGCTATTTTGAATACATGCCTAATAAAAAAGAATGTTAAAAACATCTTCATTATATTCTAGAATGAGAACTTCCTTCTTTTCCTTTGCATCTTCAAATTTATTAAGACTATCTTTCACTATTATGTCGTCATTGTATATTCTCATAAAAAACTCTTGAATCATTTTATCTTCTTCTTGATCATTGGTTTTTGCTAGATCACATACTGTTTCATGAGCAGTTCCAACTACTTCACAACTTGTTGCTACAATGGTAGTTTCAACCTTCAATTCTTCATCAAACATTGCACTTTCCATATTGCCACGATTAGTGTCTGTTTATAAATATATACAAGTGTAATTAACATAATGTTTGTCCACCATATGGTGGGATATACGAGCATGCATGTGCTCGTTATCAATTTCAACTTCAACAAATTCATCAGTTGCAGCTGGATTCACCCATTCACATCTCACTTTACAGTCATCATCCGCATGTGTTTCATCATAGTGGGATTCACCATCATCTTCACCATCCACGTTACAGTGAAGTTCTTGAGTATTTATATGCTCTTGATCTACTTCATACACATAAGGTCCAGCTTATCTCTATGCAATATTTGTTGCATCTTCTTCATCCATATGCATGCTTGCATAATGGGTTTCACTTTTACAGTATTCACGACGATCATGCACCTTTGAGTGTGATTCTCCAAAGTTTGTATTCCTCCCAAAGTCTTGTTCGTCTACTTTGATATATGCAACTAACTTATATATTGATTCTTCAATAGATTGTGACACAACTTGCTATCCCAAAGTCACCTTTGAGTGTGATTCTCCAAAGTTTGTATTCCTCCCAAAGTCTTGTTCGTCTACTTTGATATATGCAACTAACTTATATATTGATTCTTCAATAGATTGTGACACAACTTGCTATCCCAAAGTCTTGTTCATCTACTTTGATATATGCAACTAACTTATATATTGATTCTTCAATAGATTGTGACACAACTTGCTATCGGATGTCACTTTCCTTTGTAACAAAATTTTCTACAAGAATCTTCCACGCTTCCTTGGAAGACGTAGCTTTTACTACCTTGCACATAAAATTTTCATGCAATGCCCGTTTTTATAAAATCCAATACAAAAGCATTGCATACTTCATCATATCGGTTCTTAGACCGGTACTCAATTAACTCTTTACCTCAAAGAAAAGTTTTCATTTTGACAGTACAAAACTTAAAATTTTTACGACTAAACATAGGTAGTGGTAGCAGATCCACGCAACACCAATCAACCTCGATTTTTTTTCGTCTTCTGCTAGACTTCTTGGTTCCTCTACTACGGCGTGAACCTCTCTAAACATGGCAACGATCTCAACCTCTTCTTTTCGATTTCCTCTTTTGATCTATTTTAGTCTAGCTTTGCAACCTATGGCTATTGTCTTTCTATGTCTTATGTTTTCTTTCCTTGTAGCATAAATTTCCTTCCATATGGCCTTTGAAAAAAAAACGATTTTCAATAGGAGTTGCCTATAATGCAATTTTTTGGAGATTCCTGTGACGGAATCTGGCGGAAAAAGTTGAGGTTAAATCTTGATTTGTATTATTTAAAATGGTTTTTTAACTGCATATTTGGATTCAACACCCTGAAAAACCTTGGGACGCTTTGATTGTGCAGAAATTAGTTATGAAACTTGCGATTTCAATAAATTGATGGTAGATTTTGACGGGAAAAACCCACCTGAAAAGCTTCCAAAAAATCTCTTTAAAAACAACTCCTTTTCAATATACACCTCGTAAAACACAATCTTCACTAAATTCACGAAAAAAAAGAAGTTTTCAAAAAACCTTTTTACTCTAGTTATGACTTAAAAGAAAAAATTTCACTTAAAACAATATTTTATTCATTAAATTTTCTTAATTAGATTTTAAATTTTATACATTACAATGACGAACAACCTATATAGACTTTATAGACTTAATTTACTAAGTAAAGAATTACCACAAATCTAACTTGCCTTTTCTCTGGCTAACAAACTCCCACTTGACTTAACCAAACGCTTCTCTCCATACATACCGAAGTAATTTACTATTTCCAAAAGAGATTTTTATTTTGGAAGGTTGTAATCTCGTTCCGCGCACGGCTTTTCAACTACTTCTGGTAGCTCACGTATTACTGGGTTGTGTTTATCCATCAGATTACACAGCACTTAAAACACTTCATTGCAAATTTAACTGTATATATGTCACCCATCCCAACAACGTTAATATGTAATTTCTCATAATGTTAATGAAGAATGAATGTTTTTCTCTATTGACAAAAAAATACTATTCTATTCCAAAATAGATGATTGCACTTTGTAATTGAGAAAGATAATGAAAGTATGCTTTTACATAGCTAATTTTGTATTATAAATTATTTGCGATGGAATTTTTTTTGAATGGAATGCTTTGAATTCAAAGCTTCAAATATGAGGAGAGCATGTTGAAGAGATATAGATGGTATATTAAAATGAAATTAATTTATTATAAATGAAATAAATTATATTATTATTTTAATTTATGAAATAATATTTTAAAATTTTTTAAAAATATATTGTTTTCAAAATAAAATAATAATATTAAAAAAGTAGTTATGGAGAAATAAAATTAATTTATTATAAAAAAATATATTAATTTTTTACTTCTAACTCAAGTCATGAATTAAAGAAAAACAATTAGAGCTATTTCTAGGAGCCCATCTGATTGTATGTATAAATTTTTGAGAATGCCTTTATATAACCAAAAAATCTTAACTAGCATTATAACTAAAGAGTTTAAACCTTATTACTAGCTTTAGAGGCTTTCCAAGATTCAATATTAACTGCCACATTAAGACCATGAACAAAAATATTTTCTTCACTCACAAAAGATGGAGAGGAACCATATTGGAACCATGTTAGTCATGTGTTATCCATGTGCCACATTTGAGACCAATGATCTATCAAGGCTTCCATAGTGGATGCAAGGGAAGAGGCTAGCTGATTATACAAAAGATAAAGTAGAAGAATGCCCTCTTGCATCAAGTGAGTATCTCTTCCTTCTTTACTCTACATGTCATCAAATTTAATAAGAAACTAAAAAATTTCTCCACATGAAAAGGGAGTACATTCTATGATTCAGTTTATACTCCCACTCTACATGTCATCAGATTTAATAAGAAAGTAACGAATTTCTCCACATGAAAAGGGAGTAAATCCTATGATTTAATTTGTACTCCTACTCTTTCCTCATATGAACAACATAGAACCATTATATAACTTAAGAAGTAGGAAATATTCTGAAGATACAAAACCACAACACCCCTATTTAATTCATGATGATTATTACCAACTTGAATATAGCTAAGAGACTTCAAGTTCTCAATTATCCACAAGTGGTGACAAAAAAAAATCCAATCAATATAGAGAAAATTCTTGATAGGTTTACCAAATAACAAGCCTGGATCGTTCCCTTCCCAAGCCTAAATTATGAAATGAGGTTGAAGCCAAAAGCACCAAAATAAAACATCCATCCTACTCCAAATCATTGCAATTGCCATCATCCTCAACCACCATACCCAAACATAATTGCACATCCTAGTGCCCCAAATGGAATCCAACCTCCAGGAAGATTCACAATGAATTCGCTTGATGGTAGATACAATGTATAATCCAACATAATGACATCATACCTTCCCCACCAATAAGAGAATACCCTCAATCGTCCTTTGTTGACGTCATCCTTAACACATCATGATTTCATTTCCTCTTGCCACCCATGATAAACAAAGGTGTATACAATCCAACTCCATTTCCCTACTAAATAGTATGCAAAGTCACTCACTAGGGTTCCCATCTCCTCATAATTAAATACATAGTTATACCTTGATGCATGCACTGAAACACACAAAGGGACACATGAAATCTTCTTTCCCCCCATGGTTGAGGAATGGGGAAATTACTTTCCTTACTATTGACAAGGAGGGAATTATGAGTCAATATGGATACCTTGTTAGGCATAAGGTCATATTTCTTATTATCCTAATGTAGCACATGAAATGAGGAGTAGTTGGTTAGGTCTGCCAACAAAAATATAATTCTCTTAAGAAGAATCGATGATTACAAATAGATTAATCAAGAGACATGAGTCTCTCATTGTTATAGTTTTCTTGAGTTTGAGCTCATAAACCATTCCTAAATTCACACATAGAATAATTGTAATTGTCTTTAAAAAAAACAATAAACCAACATCTAAAACACTTTTATTATCTGTGAAAAGAATTCTTGAGATAAATCACATTTCAATTTCACCATCAAAATTTAAATGAATGATTCACCATCAAAACTCCTATTATCTTTTATAAAAATATACTTATTATAAACTCAAAATACAAAGAAAAATAACATATTTTAATATATATATATATATATAATAATTATATAATATAATAAAATTAATATTAAATTATATATGATTACTTAATATATACTTATATATGGAATTATCCTAATATAAAGTCAATCCATTTTCAAAAACATTATTTTTTAAGACATGATTTTTTTTATATATATTTATATCGAAACACTTTTATTTCTTTTAAGAAAATATACTAATTATAAATTCAAAATACAAAAGTAAAATATATTTAAATATATATAAATATATATTTATAAATATATAACTTTCTGAAAACACTCCCATTATGTGGATATACATTTACTATAAAGTCCATTCATTTCATAACATATTTTTTAAGACATGCTTCTTTGATTTATATATGAAGCATTAAGAATATGAGATTAATATGAAAAATTAAGAATATGGAAACGTTGAAAGTCACTTTTCAAAGGCATATTTTGTTCAACGGTATGTAAACATAATGTGCATTTATAATAATATATAATGTTCTATCTTTAATAAATATTTATTCTTAATATTTTCTATGGTATTTAAAATGTAATGTTTTTTAATATATAATAGTTTATTTTAAATAAATAATTTTATTTAATAAAATAATTTTAAATTTTAAATAATTTTTAGATTAATAAAATTATTGAAATATACATATATATTTTTTATTTTATTTTTAAATAAAATATTAATTTAAAAATAAAAAAACATCAATAAAGTATTTTAAAAGCCAAAACACAGTTTAACCTAGATAAATCTCAAAGATTATGTATGTTTTTCTTATCCATTGATTTATAATAAATTGTTCTCCTTTTCACTTCTCAAACTAATTAAATCGTTATGAAAAATTAACCAATGTCGATAAACTTCTGTTCAACAGTGGAAAGCATCTTCAGGGATAGTGAATCTGCTTGACATCTTCAAAGTTGGGAGAATGGCAGGAAGCTTTGATTACAATGGGCGCCAGATATATACATATACCTTTTGCTCCAGAAATGATAACGGCACCCATTGAGAAATATATACATTTATTTTCTCCTTCAGAGGTGATAATTGTATTTATTGAGAACTATATGAGTATAGATTTATTTTAAATATAGATGTAATATTAAATTTTAAAGGTACTCGAATTTTTTTTATGATTAGATATTATTTTAAATGTTTATATATATAAAAAAATAATTTAAAATCAATATGAGTAAAATTTCAATTTTTTTAACTTTGATAATAAACGAAATAAATTTTTAGGTTCAATAACTAAATAACGGTGATGAGATTGTCAATACATGTTTCTGCTATTAATTTTTATAGATTAATAATCTATCTAATTTGCCATATTTTTTTGTTTAATCTTGTTAAATTATATATAAATGAACTTGGTAATTAAAATAACATCGTCCTTTCAATAAAGTTTTGTATTTTTTTTATAAACTAGGAATTTGAATCTTGAATTTCCTAAATACTACCAATTGAATTACTCTTTCAAAATTTGATATTAAATTAAAAATTAAATATTATTTATATAATTTTAATATTCCAAAACATAAAATTGCTTATTAAATTATAAATAACTAAATATTACCCTATGGGTGAATTGTAACAAAAACCCAAACATGAAATAATTAGACAACACCATGCATGTGTGCCTATGCCCCGCATAGTCCATCCTTTTACGATAAAACAACTTGTCCTTACGCTTTATGCAATAGTGAAAGTTACTTCATCAACCAATCCAAAACGAGCGTCGAATTGCAGCGTCGTTGCTTCCCTTTCAATTTCACGACTGACAGTTCAGTTGTTAGATTACATAATTTCATCGCACTTTAAGGTTTTATACTATATATATATATGTCTTCGGGTGGTAGGAATTGAGTTATATTATATTTACTAAATTTTAGAGTTCTTCTGTTGCAGGGGTGTGATTGGGTTTTTCTATTGAGTCTATTTTCTGGATTACTAGATCATATTGGTTTATGAATCTCCATGATTGATACCCCTGCAGATAATTGCATTCATTTAATTCTGCAAAACTATGGCTTCTATCGCTGCAATGAGGATCGCTATTACACGCGTGTGGTGTGTTGTTTTATTCGTAACTTGTGTTTATGGGCAGCTTAACCCACACTTTTACGATAAAACTTGTCCTGGGGCGTTATCCATAGTCAATTCTACTGTAGTTCAAGCAATCTCGGAGGAACGTCGAATTGGAGCATCGTTGCTTCGCCTTCATTTTCACGACTGTTTCGTTAATGTATTTATAATTACGTCGCACTTCTACCCTCTTATATACATGGCATTGCGTTTCCGGAATCGAATTACAGCATAAAAGTTATATGTTATTCTTATTACTAAATTTAAGTCGTCTTCTCCTCTTGCAGGGTTGTGATGGGTCTGTTCTTCTGGACGATACCTCGAGTTTTACAGGCGAAAAGACAGCAGTTCCCAATAATAATTCCGCCAGAGGTTTTGAGGTCGTTGATAAAATAAAGAAGAAGCTGGAGCAGGCTTGCAGCGGTGTCGTATCATGTGCTGACATTTTGGCAATTGCTGCTCGCGATTCTGTTGTAACGGTAAAATTCACAACGCACAGATGTTTCTTTTTCGGTTTCACCATTCCAATAGAAATTTTGTGAGCATATAAGTTTAGTTATAAGTTTTGGTTTCTTCTGCCCACTTATCTTTCTCTCGAAGCAATGTTTCTATTATCTTGCTAAGTTTCTATTAACATTCGACCATTTTGCCAGTTGGGAGGTCCTACATGGACAGTGATGCTTGGAAGAAGAGATTCCAGGACTGCAAGTCGAAGTGATGCCAACAACAATATTCCCCCTCCCACTTCTGACCTTGCCAAGCTCATCTCCAAATTTCGAGCTCAGGGACTTTCTAAACGGGAAATGGTTGCACTTTCAGGTAACCAAGAACACTGCACGCCACTCTAACCTCATTCTAATTGTAACTTGGCTTCTAAACCAGTTTTCTTGATATTTTAGGTGCTCACACCATTGGTAAAGCGCGTTGCGTGAACTTCAGGGGTCACATATACAATGATTCAAACATAGACAAAGCGTACGCCAAATCTTTACAAGACCGCTGCCCCAAGAGTGGAGACGACAACAAGTTGTCGCCACTTGATTACAAAACGCCAACAAAGTTTGAAAACAATTACTACAAAAATTTGGTAGCAGAGAAAGGACTTTTGCACTCCGATCAAGAGCTTTTCAATGGAGTGTCTACTGATTCTCTGGTTACTGAGTACAGCAAAAACGTGGAACTTTTCGAGAGAGACTTCACTGCTGCAATTATCAAGATGGGAAATATCACGCCTCTAACTGGTTCCCAAGGAGAGATCCGGGAGAACTGCAGAAAGCGTAACTCAGATAGTGCCATCTTCCTTTCCAGCACGCATCTGATACACAATGAATAATTATTATTTCATGAAATGTGGAATGCTCTTATGATACAAATCTTATTGCTTGATCTAGGCCTAATCATGTCATGAACAAATGATTGGGAAAATCAATAACGAAATGGTATGGAAATTATATTCTTATCTGTACGCAAGGCCATGGTTGCTAAAATAAATGGCATAGCCATGTAATCGTTTCTTTGTTTGCACTATTTCTTTGTTTGCATGAGGTGACTTCTGACCATGAATACTCTTTTTCTTATTAGCCAATAAGAAAATTTACTATCTTTGTGTTAAAATTATCTTAGTTTCTAAGGCAAAACATCCCAAATAAATCTATGCTTCCAGAATACAATGATAGAGAAAATTAAGGATGGTTCTTTATCGAGTCTATTACATATCGAAACCCTATCAACTTTGTCTATTAGATATGAAAACCATGTAGAAGATAGGTTTCTCTATCAAAAATTAAGTTATTATAGTTAGAACATTAATTTTCTTTATCAAGTATAATAACTTAGTATTTTAAATATTGAAACTTCATTATAATAGCTTTGCTCAAAATTTTATAGATAATATTATCACTATTTGGTGTATTTTAGTCATATAGGTATATATAACAATTTTGATGTAATTAATTTGTTTATGTATAAGTAATAATAATTTCTTTTGAATTATTGATATTTGTAATATTAAATCGAGTAACTAAAAAACTGATGAGGTTTGTTGTTGATCGAGGAAGCAAAGTTTATAGGATAATTTTTTCAATCATGTTTGCAATAGGAGGTTGCAACAAAATGAAGTTCATGACACTCCTACATAGACTCCATTGATCCCATATGATGCATAGGTTTTACATAGAGAGGGCTATCTTTTATGTTAATTATAGACACCAAAATATTCCAAGAGTATTATACACGAGGAAATGTATGTCACATTCTAGGCTATTCCAAAATCTACAATCAAGTTATGTTTTATGTTTAAGTGTGGAGGAGTGCATGTATCCATTCAACACAATTATTGGTGGGAGTGAATGTAGTGTGCATTGAACAAATTTCCTTACAATGTTCTATCACTATGGATCTTCCTTGGGGAGGTGCTTGTGGTTTTGGTTTTGGTAATGAAAGTGAATATGGTGAGGCGTTGCCTCCATTATTTGTGTTGCTAAACAAACTTGTGTTTCGCATGGTTGTTAATGGTGCTAGTTTCAATTGTGATCTATTGTTATAATTAGAGTTGCATTAAGCTCTCTGAGAATCTAGTAATATTTCACGATCGATCCAAGCATATAGATATCCTGTATCATCATTTATGGGACTGTGTGTAGAGGAGGATAATTTTGCTATAATACATTTTGATAGCAGAAGAAAATGCTGATATCTTGACAATGACCTTGTCAAAAGGGAAGTTCAAATTCCACAGGTGTAGGATAGTCGTGGTTGAAAATCCCTTTGTTGCTAAGAGGGAGTGTTAGGAAGTATAGCAAGAAAGTCTCAATTTGACTTTTCCTTGGTCAAATTGAGAAAATTCAAATTTCCACATTAGTAGACAACTTGGAAGTAGTTAACTAAGGTGACATGGTGATCTGATTTAAAATATTAGTTTGCAGTCCTAAGATCTTACTTAGATTATAAACAAAATGCTTTCATTGTGCTTAAGGATTCATCAATTTTTGCAACTGAAATGGAGAGTTTTTATGTTAATTTTATGAGCAATTTAACATAACCCAAAAACTGGACAATGGCATAAACATATACAGAACATCATCAAAAACACATTACAACAAGAACATGATAAAGGAGATCACCCCTCTTGGGCTACGTCTCCTTGGTCCAGCTTCCAATGGCTTGGGCCTCTCTATTATGCTCAAAAGTGTAAAACTTTGTGTTTACAATGCTCAAATGCTTTGAAAACCTGCTCCAATCAGTCCAGAATACTCAAAAATTGCTATCTAACCTTTTTTTGCAACCAATTGGGTGGAAAACTGAAGAAGTTATGACTTTCCCTTGTTTTCCCACTATTCATTCCACAAAATGCTCCATACCCAACAGGAACCCACAATTTCACTCCAAAAATCCACTAACAGAGCGAGAATTTTATCGCGCGATGGGCCTTAATCTGTAGGCCGACCATTTTATCACAAATCGCAATCGGCAAGGACTGGAAACTTAAGGTTTGCGTTCGCAACGAGGATTGTGTGATTGAGATTTCGTGGACCCAACAGTGATTGTACGATTGCGATTCCGCAGACCTGAAGTCATTATAAACTGCAGCTGATGAACATCTCACATTCAAGAACTTTATCGCACATCACAGTTTGGTGGTGCCTCGATAATAATCATAATGCGGGACATGCACCGTTGCGATTTGCGATTGCGATATCACATCACAACCCAAAACCTGTCAAGGGTCAATTCTATAACACTAACCCTTCGCTGATCTGCAATTGCAATCCATCGCATTGCGCCTCTAGCCATTTTCTTGCTACCCGTCCCGCCTGCCTTATTACATCACACCCTTCCCTGCACGAGGGCTGATTTCTAATGCCGACCTGCCAATGATTGTGATTTGCGACATGCAAGAGCGAATGGAAGCTTTCCACTTGCCACCTCCTCATTCGCCTCTTGATTCGCTAAAGGACCTTGCCACATTATCCAATCCTGCCATGTAAGCAAGTCAAATATGAACTTTTACTTTCTCTAACTTCTTCATACGAGTTCAGATTTGAATGTTATTCACACCATTGGAATCAAAATCAGGAGCTCTTCGATCTGAAGCTAAGTTTTAAAATATTTTGACACTTTGATTTTTTAGCCTAATTTTGAGCACCTAATCACTCCTCCCCACTGGAAGCCTTTTAGACCCCAAAAGGATCACTTTCAATAGTTCAACAGGTGAGGGTATAGTTCCTTCACCTTCCAAACCACTATCCATTTGGCTTTTCAAGGAATTGTACTTTTGAGCCCCACTCGAAGATAATCAATACTTCCCATTTTTTATATCCTTGATCTCTTGTCAAGTATAGTGTCTTGTTGAAGCACATTAAGGAATTCTAGAGAAAAGTATTCAATAGATAGAATTTGAACATTCTGTCCTTGATCTTCAATCAAAGGAGGCTCAAACAATCTTAAATTCTCAACATTAACAATAGAAATTTGCATATATGAAGGCAAATCTAACCTGAAGGCATTATTACCAATCTTTTTCAAAATTTTGAATGGAACATATCTAATTGGTTTGAGATTTTTACCTTCTCCTTGGAGCATCTCTTTGCTAATGTGAATCCAAACTTCACCACCAACTTGAAACTTGTAGTCTTGACGATGTTTATTGTGCCTTGCTTTGTACTTGCCTTGGCTTTTCTCAAGCTGTTCTTGAACCTTTTTGTGTACCAATTGTATTTGTTCAATGAACTTTCTTTCTTTTTCTATGTTGCTATGACCTTCAATAGTAACATCTTTGCCAAAAATAAAATCCAAAGGAGATTTAGGCAAGTATCCCATGCATGCCTCAAATGGCGAAGTTTGAGTGGAAGAGTGCTTGGCTCAGTTGTAAGCATGTTGAATATAGTGCAACTGTTCATCCCACAACATAGGATGTTTGTTGCAATACCCACACAGAAGATGTATCATTGTTATGTTCACCACCTCTGTTTGACCATCTGTTTGTGGATGAAAGGTTGTACTCTTTTTAAGTTTGGTGTCCATGAATCCCCACAAGTTTGACCAAAAATTCCCCACAAAGCGAGAATCTCGATCACTAACAATGGATGTGGGCAATCCAAAATATCCCCAAACATTCTGAAAGAATAACTGAGCAGTTTTTTCAGTTGTAACTTGCTTTTACATGGCATCAAAATACACATTTTGCTGAACCTATCCACAACTACATACAAATAATCATGACCTCTTTTTGACAGTGGAAATCCTCTTACAAAATCCATAGAAACACTCTCCCATGGTCGGCAGGAACTAGAAGCAGTGTGTACAATCCTAACTTCCTATTGCTAGGCTTATTGATTGCACATAATGAACATCCTTTAATAAAACAAGACACACTTTGAAGCATACGAGGCCAATAACAATAGCTCTGTAGAAGAGATATCGTCTTACTTACATCGAAATGACCAACAATAAGAGAAGTATATGCCTCTCTTATGATGTTAAATCTTTCTTCCTGTGGAATACAAAGCTTTCCAAGATGGTACAACAAATTATCATGTAAATGATAATCCAATTCCTCTACTTGGTTACTTTGACTCAAGCTTGCATAAACATCCTGAAAATCATTATCAAATGCATATTTCTCAATATAATTTTCATGTAAAACATAATTATGTTTCAGTAAAGTAGTTTCACTAACATTCGGTCTAGAAAGAATATCAACAACTTTATTGTACATACCTTTCTTAGACCTGATTACCAAGTGGAATTGTTGAAGAAAACCCATCCATCGTAAGTGCCTTGATTGCTGCAACTTTTATTGAGATTGTAAGTATTGCAATGGTTGATGATCAATGTGAATGATTGTTTCCTTACCCATCAGGTAGTGTTTCCATTTTTTCACAATTTGTACCAATGCATACAATTCCTTGTCATATGTAGGATAGTTAATCATTGCACCATTAAAATTTTTCAAACGAAAAATAGATAGGCTTACCATGTTTCATGAGGACTGTACCCATAGTGTAGTCATTAGCATCAGTCTGAATCTCAAATGTCTGTCTCAAGTCTGGAAGTGTGAGTACTAGAGTTGTACTAATATTTTCCTTCAACCTTTCAAAGGCCATTTGTTGTTTTCCTCCCCACTGAAAAACATTTTTTATGTTGGTCAATGCATGCAAAGGAGTTGTTATAAGAGAAAAGTTAGCAATGAATTTCCTCCAATATTGGGCTGCTCCTAGAAAACTTCTTACCTCTGTAATTGTCTTGGGCCTTAGACAATTCACAATGACATCAACCTTGGAGGGATCGATTTTCAACTCACCTCCTCCAACAATTTTACCCAAGTAAACTAAAGAAGTCTTTCCAAACTCACACTTTGACATCTTAAGATACAACTGATCTTTTTTCAAGACATCAAGTACTTTTCTTACATGCATGACATGTTCAACATGAGATTTACTGAAAATTAAGATTTCATCTAAGTATACTATGAAAAAATTATCAAGAAATGGCCTCAGCACATCATTCATCACACGCATGAATGTAGCATGAGCATTACATATACAAAACGAAATAACTATCCATTCAAACAAGCCCTATTTTGTTTTGAATGTTGTCTTCCAAATGTCTCCTTCAGCTATTCTAATTTGATGATAGCCACTTCTTAAGTCCATCTTAGTAAAATATTTTGTGTCTTTCAATTGATCCAATAAATCATCTATTCTAGGTAGTGGGTAATAGTTCTTTACCATAATTTTGTTTAATGCGCAAAAGTCCACACACATGCACCATGTTCCATCCCTCTTTGGCACCAAGAAAATAGGTGAACCACAAGGCGAGGAAGATGGTCCGATGATCCCTTTATTCAACAACTCTTGGATTTGCATCTTAATTTCTACGCTTTCCATTACTGGTATCCTGTACATGCCAATGTGAGGAAGAGGACAATCCCGCTACAACTATATCTCAAGTTGGATTCCTCTCTTGGGAGGTAATCCCTTTGGTTCTTGAAACATTTCATCATATTGGTTAACTATGCCAACCAAATTATTCAGATTTCAAATTCGAATCAAAACCTTTAAAAGCTTCATTGTCAACATCATTTTTGGGTTTGATCATGAGAAGCACAAAATTCTTGCTCGAATTCACCAGTCTTTTCATATGCCCTACATTAACAAGCAAAATATTTGTTTTCTTGTTGTGAGCTCTCACAATATATTCTACTCCATTTTTAATAAATGATCTTTATTTTCATGTCGATGGAGATAGCTTTTCTGTCATAAAGGTATGGGCTTCCCAAAACCATGCCACAGATATCTAATAGCACAACGTTAAGCTCCACTTCATCTATGAAATTTGTAGTAATAGTGAATCTCAGTTTACACCTTCTTGTAACCTGCAATTGCGCATTATCACATACCCATCCAAGTGGATACGGTTTATGATGTGGAATAGTTTCCAGATTTAAACTCTTGACAATGTTTTCAGAGATAAGATTAGCTTGAGAGCCACTATCAAACAACGTACCAATCTTGTTATGTTCAATATCACCCTTATGTGAAATAGTTCTATTCTCCTCTTTTCATTTGGATTTTCATTTTGTGAGTCTAAATAACTAGTGATGGCAATGGATTCTTTTCCTTTTAACACCATGGCTATGATTTTAGGTTCATCGCCCAAATCAGATCCCAAATCCTATTGAATGGTTGCAGTTATCTTATGTTTTCCCTTGTTGTTGTTTCTTTTTGGTTTCATTTCAGGATGAAGCTTCCAACAGTGAGCTTCATTGTGACCCTCTCTGGAACAATGTTTGCATGTAATTTTCTCTCCTTTTTTGATAGACACATTTTTCTGTCTTCCCTTTGGAAGCCTTTTCTTTTCCCTTACTTTTAAATGGCTTTTTTACTACCTTCTTTTGGGGTGTTTTTCCCTCTTGCCTCAAGATAAGTGGCTTGCACACACACATCATCTAGATTACTGGGATTAAAAATTAAGATAGTATGCCCAAGGTAACTATGTAAACCCCCTATGTACTTCAGCAATGTGTCTTGTGATTGCAAATCTACACCTAACATCACAGGCCTTTTTTTGAACTCTTGGGTGTAATCTTGCAAGTTTTGACCTTTAAGCTGTCTAAGGTTCTACCAATTCATGATTGATTTTTGCATATAAGCTAGAGGGTATAATTTTCTTTTAATCGTAGCAATGAAATCATTCCAAGAAATTGATATCTTACCGTGTTTTTTAATCTCCTCTTGGGTCTTTGGTTCCCACCATACTAGTGTTGCACCCTCCATTCTCAAGGAAGCTAATTGAATCTTTATGTCATCCTCCTGAAGGTTTTGAATCCTGAAATAGACCTCCAACTGACGAATGCAATTATCAAGCGTCTCTGCATTCACTTCACCATTATACATGGGGAACTCGAATTGAACATTAAGTTTTTAAAAAAGTGATTTAACAGTTCCTTTTCAAGAATGATGATGAGTATGAGTAAGGGTTGTATTAGTGGAAGAGTGTGAAGATGCTTGTGAAGAAGAAGATGAAGAAGATAGTGGAGAGGGTGGAGGTTTGTCTCCATTCACATTACCTCCTTTTCCATTACTTCCTCCTGAAGAGCCTTCTCTTTTGGGACGCTTGGAACTTTCTCCTTTCAACCTGTTATTCCTCTCTTCATAGAGGACCTTCACCATCTCTGTCATAGCAAATAAAGCCTTTCTAAAGGTCTTCTCATCTTTTGTCATGTTTGTAGCTTCTCCTTCATGAGACATGATCTCTGGAGTCTCAAATACAACTCTAGGTTGAACTAGTGTTGGAGATTGTGGTAACCTTGCTCTTCTTCCGCTTGACCCAACTTCAGGGCTTCCAACCAGCTCTCCTTCACCTATTTTGAGTTTTAACCTTATAAGCATGACATAAACTTGCAAACAATTAAATCCTTCTTTCACAAATCAAAACGTAGTTCTCTAATACCAAATTAATCTAATTTAGAATATAAGATCTTCCTTAGATTATAAACAAAATGCTTTCATTGTGCTTAAGGATTCATCAATTTTTGCAAGTTAACTGAAGAGTTTTTATGTTAATTTTATGAGCAATTTAACATAACCCAGAAACTGAACAACAACATTAACATATACAGAACATCATCAAAAACACATTACAATAAACACATGATAAAGGAGTTCACCCCTCCTGGGCTACGTATCCTTGGTCCAACTTCCAATGGTTTGGGCCTCCCTATTATGCTCAAAAGTGTAAAAAATTGTGTTTACAATGCTCAAATTCTTCTGAAACCTACTCCAATTGGTCCAAAATACTCAAAAATGGATATCTAGCCTCCTTTTGCAAACAATTTGGTGGAAAGCTAAAGAAGTTATGACTTTCCCTTGTTTTCCCACTATTCGTTCCACAAAACGCCCCACATCCAACAAGAACCCACAATTTCGCTCCCAAAATCCGCTAATCAAGCAAAAAAAAATTTGTGCAGTGGGCCTTCATCTGTTGGCTGACCATTTTATCACAAATCGTAATTAGAAAGGACCAGCGGCTTAAGGTTTGTGTACGTGGTGGTTATTGTGTGATTTCGATTTAACGGACCTTATGACATTATAAACTGTAGCTGATGAACATCTCGCATCTGGGAACTTTATCGCACATCTCCATTTGGTGGTGCCTCGGTTGTAATCATAATGCAGGACATGCATCGTTGCGATTTGTGATTGTGATATTGCATCGCAACCCAAAACCTGTTGAGGGCCGATTCTATAACACTGACCCTTCGTCGATCTGTGATTGCGATCCAGCACATCGTACCTAAGGTCATTTTCTTGCTAACTGTCCTGCCCGCCTTATCAAATCGCACCCTTCCCTGCATAGGGGGTTGATTTCTAAAACTAACTTGCCTACGATTACGATTTGCAACATGCAGGGGCTAATGATAGCTTGCCACTCGATGCCTCCCCATTCATTAAAAGACCTTGCCACATCATCCAATCCTGCCATGTAAGCAAGTCAAATATGAACTTTGACTTGCTCTAACTTTTGCATACAGGCTCAAATTTGAGTGTCATTCACACTGTTGAAATCAGAATGGCAAGCTATTTGATCTAAAGCTATGTTTAACAATATTCTGACACTTTGATTTTTGAGCCTAATTTTGAGCACATGATCACATGGCCCTAGTCACTCAATTATCTTAGTAAATTAAAGTTAGAGAGTTTGGATTTCAGTTATGCATGTGTGATTGCTAATTTGTAGCAATTTAGTTCAATTATTTCCAGTTGTATTGAGTTAAACTAATTTTAATTGTTGATAGAACTAGTTGGAGGTTAGTTGTGCAGTGGGACAGTTGTCCAACTAAGTGATCATATAGTTAATTGATCAATCAACAAAAAATGGCTAGTTCATGCAAGGAATTTGAGTTCCTCGGCTTTGGTGGAGATTCCAGAGCGGTGTAACAAGCAGTTGTAAACTAGTTTGATTGTACATATGTTGCATGCAATTAGATGATCAATCGATGGGAATTACACAATCAATTGGAAGAAAGTTGCTAAAAAATTGGGGCCTAATTCCTCAATATTTGTGCAAGGAAATAGGGGGTTAAGTTGAGGCATAAATTAACTAAGTTTGAGTCAGAGCTTCTCATTAAAGCGAGAGATATGTTATTCACTTATAGGTTGAGCTCATAGCAAGCAAGCAACTGTAATACATTCTATATTCATCAATATAAGTTGATTATTATAAATGAGAAAAATAATTTAATTATAATTAAAAAATATTGTTATATATTTATTTTTATTAATTTAATAATTCAAAAAAAATATATTATTTTTAAAAAAATAAATCATCTATATATATATATATGATGAACATATCGTCTATCGAACCTTAATAAAGTAAGAGATTATATTTTATTTATTCCTAGATCACTATAGTTTTGTTGACTTAACAAGTCAAGATGGTTGGTAGTGTGACAAAGGTTTGGGAAATGACATCAGATGTGAGTAAGAGCCTAAAAATTTAGGAGAAAGTGTTTTTCATCTTCAACCCTCTTAGTATCGCAAAGGTGATAAACTCTTTTGTTCCAAGGTGTTTTGGGAACAGACCAATCTTCACTTTCACTTTGAAGCTCGTTAGGATTAGTTTTTATCTTCTCAATGTTCATTTTCTTGATACTAATCAAAAGAATGACAATTATAGTTAGCAAGATTGAGGTTGATCACATCCTTATAATACCTTAACTTACTTTTTCCCTCTAACTCTTTATAATCCCACAACTTATCCTTAAATTTTGAAATAATAATATTTTTTAATATTATCTTTATTTTCCAAAATAATCTCCTCCTTTTATCTCCCAATGGTAAAACTAAAACTAGACATATTTATACTAACTCACTTAAACTTTAGAAAAAGTTTTAACTAAAATATTTTAATACATTTAAAAATAATTAAAAATCTCATTTATTAATTTTTTATATAACAATCCGTTTTTAAAATTAATAATTTTTAAAATCTGTTTTTTTAGATTAACGGTGAAATATCCCCTATGAAAAGTTAGTATATTCTCAAAGCATCAATTCTAAGACATGCTTTCTTTTATTATATGTGAAGTATTAAAATATGGAAATGTTTTTTAACTAATTTGACATGGAAATGTATTTTCAAAAAGCATCATTTTATTAAATATATTTTGTTTAAGCATATGTAAATTAATTAGTTATAATGATTAAATAGGTGATAAATGGTTAATAGAGGTTCATAAATATAAAAAATATTTATGAAGATTAAAAAAATATAGATAAATTATCTTTTTATTTTAAATAATAATAAGGTGGAGCAAAAGGTTTGCTCTATTTTTAGACCTTTTAAAACCATTTGTAGCTCTTTAAAATCTGTCAAAGGCCCTATTGATCCCAAATGCATGAAAGGTGTTTATTTAATTCTATGTTTATATGGAACCCCTACATAGGTGAAACTGGTAGTTCTATTTCACAAAGGACTCAGGAGCAGCCCACGGACCTTAAGCATTATAGGATAAGCATTGTAGGACCCACTCATCTGCTCTTGCTGAACATGCTGAATTAACAAAGCACCATATTTGCTTAGAGGATTCTAGGGTCCTCACAAGGGGTGATTATTTGTTGAACATGTTGAATTAACGAAGCACCATATTTGCTTAAAGGATTCTAGGGTCCTCGCAAGGGGTGATTATTTGTTGAACATGCTGAATTAAAGAAGCACCATATTTTCTTAGAGGATTCTAAGGTCCGTGCAAGGGTTGATTATTTCTATCACTGAAGAGAAGCCATTGAAACTGAGAAGAGGGAAAAAAACTCTTAATAGGGGCGATGGATGGAATTTAAACAACTCGTGGATCCCTTCTCTTTGTTCTCTCCCTGGTTAGTTTTTTTTTAATCAATCAATTTTTATAGTTATTCCTTTATTATTTGTAATTTATAAATATATTTATCTAGTTATAATTAGTTTTTTTTTTAATCAATCAATTTTTATAATTATTCCTTTATTTATTTGTAACTTATAGATATATTTATCTAATTATTCATTTATTATTTATTTGAAATTTATAAATATATTTATGTCTTTATTTATTTATTTATTCTTTCTTATTTATTTCTTTATTTTTATTTTTTAACAAAAATTAGTATCTATTTAAATTAATTAATGAGTTGATGTATTAATGTGGGCACAATATTAATGTTAGCAATGTATTAACACTACAAAAATATTTTTTTTGGAATTTGACAGAGACGGAGGATGGTGAAGGAGAAACAACGAATAGGATGGGGTTAGAGTTTCGACCGGAACCTGTAGACTACTCCATGCCTACGACTGCCTAAATATGATGCTGCACATTATTCCCTCCCATACTTTAGCCCCGTTTACTCTCACACTACTCCCGTTTGATGCCATTACAGTCACTCCTCCATTCTTACCACTTGGTTTTTACCCTTACCCTCCTCCTCGACAAACCCCCGCCTGTTACCCGGTCACTACAGCGATAGGATACCTTGGTTTCTGAAGGCAACTACCATGGAAATATAGCGACGGTTATGGAGGACCTACTTGACTACTCAGAAGACCCACTAGCGGATACCTCCATCTAGACTTCTCCCCAGGTTAACTTGACAGGCAGCTTCCATTACGGCTATGAATTCACCGACATCATTGCCTCGCTTCCCTCGATCTCAGTGCCCTTGTGCTTAGTGGCTACACTCTCAGAGGCCTCCTCCTCCATCCTTGACCTCACAACCCAACCATTGTCCCCTTCTACCCTAAATTTCGTGGATCAAACCCTAGAACCTAGTTTGGGCATCTCCTCTGAGGGTATCTCATCTTTCCCTTCCTCCACCGACTCTCACGTCCTCTCTGCAGTGACCATCAACGATCCTTCCGGCTCTGATTTAGGGTTGTCTGTCCCGGCCTCATCAACCCCCCCCTTCTTGCAATATCATGGTAATCCTACCCATCTCGAGGGTTTTTCCCTTTGATCCTCCCTTGGGCATCCCTGCGCCTGAGACTAACCCTTCCCATGAAACCCATCAGAACTCCATACCTGATGAAGGAAGTTGGAAAGTAAAGAAGCAAAGGGTCCTGAGACCAAAATCTTTGGAGGTTTTCCTGAGTTTGGGCGAGGATTTCCAATGGAGCGAAGCGATGGACACAGCCGAGTGAGTGCTGGTTGGAAGAGTCAGGGGCCGTTTTTACAGTGCTACCATATTGAAGAAGTGGGCCACAGAGGTTTGGGGAGATCATCTAGTCGAACCACTGGTGGTTCAGGCTTTTTTTAAAGGATGGTTCGCGCTTCGTTTTTCCAGGGCAGAGCATAGCAACTGGGTACTTTCAGCGGTTTGGCATATTCAACAAGCCCTAGTGCTCCTTCGGAGATGGACACCACTTTTCGACCCAGAAAGAGAAGAGCTTGACACTAGCCCTCTCTGGGTTAGACTACCTGGACTGCCTCTTTAGTTCTGGTCAGAAGACATCTTTAGGCGTATCGGGAACTCTCTAGGCACCTATCTGGAGTATGACAAAACCTACCTCTCGACAGAAAGAATGGCGTATGCAAGAATTTTGGTACACATTGACACCAGTGATGGGCTTCAGGAATATATCACAATCCAATAGAGGAACTTCTCTTGAAGGCAAAACTTGGACTATGAAGGGGTTCCTTTCAAATGCAAGAGATGACATAAGGTTGGGCATCTCTATAAGGACTACCCTCTCAAAAAAAACAAGGATAGGGGAGAAGCTGGAAGGAAAATTCCCCCAAAGATAGATCAGGAACAGGGGGAGTAGCTCCACAACAAGGAAGACGGGATTCAAGGCAATCCACCTCAATCGGACATGTCTCTCTCACAGGGGACCCCAAAGAAACGCAGTAGGCCTCCGCTTCGATGTCTCTCTTTCCCTCTCACCAGGGCAAGAGCGGCTACTGGGTCAGTGGTTTCTTCGGGTAAGCGACCAATCTCTCCTACTCCCTCTTGTAATCATGATTTTGATGGATTAAATGAAATTTTGATTGATGTTTCTTTAAATGGAATCATAAACTCTCCCTCACAATCCCCTCTGGTCGTCCCCTCTCCCACATCAAATCTCGCGTCCTCTGGATCCATTCCAACTCCCCCTCTCAACATCACTCCTATCCCTGTAGCTGGTCCTCCTTCCCCTCAATACTAGACCCGATCCAAGGCTAAGTAGAAGATAATAACCTAGGATTATAGTGGGCTTGATCCCTCTTTAACCCCCTTTCCTCCCAAGCTTCCACGTGGTCGACCCTCCTCCCTCTCAAAGGCTCAAATTTGGGCTAAAGGCGAAATTGCCTTGGGTAGGAAATCAACCATCCACGAGGCACTTAGAGCATTGAACCCCTCATATGACCACCCCTCATGAATATTGCCTCCTTCAATTGCAGAGGGTTGGCTAGACCCGAAAAAAAATAGCCCTCCACAGACTGTTTCATACCTCTCCTGTTGATATCATCTTTCTCCAAGAAACTCTGGGACCTACTGACACCATTACTCACCTCCTCGAGGCCATGTTCTCTGGATGGAGATTCATAGGAATAGATGCTAATGGAAGATTAGGAGGCCTTGCCCTAGGATACAACACTTGCACCTCAAATCTCTGTAACTGTTGGGGATGTCTCAGGCACATAGGGGCAGACCTCTTCTCATTTGATTTGGGCTTGGAGATTTGAGTCATTAATGTTTATGTACCTTGCCATCATAGGCCTGCCTTCTGGGACCATCTCCTCGGCTCAGAAGTTTTTCAAAATGATTATTTAATCATGGGAGGGGACTTAAACTTCTCCATGGGAAACTCTGAGCCATGGGGGCATCATGCACAACAGGACCCCCTATCTGCTTATTTCGAGAATCTGCTAGACTCCCACAATCTATTGGACATCCCCTCTGCCAAGCTCACACCTACCTAGAGGAACAATAGGGTCAACAAGCATTGTCTTGCTCGAAGACGATTGTTTCCTTATCAAGGAAGGACTTTTGACCTTGGGTCTTCTCCATAGACAATGGGTGGGATCGGGAGGGGTCTCTAATCACTTACCTATCTTCATGGAAATCAGTGGGGGACCTGAAAAGCCCAAGGGACCTTTCAAGTTCAGCTCCTCTTAGCTAAAGGACCCCACGTATAATCAAATGATCATGGAATACTAGAAGGTTCATCCCCCAGGTGTTGGTGGGAACATAACAGAGGGTTTCGCTCACAACCTCATTGAGCTAAAGAGACTATCAAAATCCTGGGCACATAACAAGAGAATAAAATACGATCAATCTCTATTGAATGCTAAGAAGGAAATTGCTGAGATTGAAAAAGACCTAGCAGGGGCATGCAAAGTGAACGATCAAAGAAATAGACTCACAGAGCTATATACCACCAGAAAGAAAAATATTAAGGATTGTGAGGAAGTTTGGTGACTGAGAAGTAGGGTGACCTGGCTGCTTGAGGGAGATGACAATACAAAGTTCTATCACAAGTTTGCAAATGGCAGGAAAGCCATCAATACCATCCTGGCAACTCTCGAACAAGAAAGGCCACATTGTAAATATGTTCCCTCAGCTGGCTTCCTTAGCAAACTCACACTTTAAACATACCTACAAGGCCCCCCCTGATGCTGATCTAGCCGAAAATATTCAAGTAGCTTAATTATTCCCTTGATTTGTGGATCAGGAGGCAGGGATGGAATTGACAAAGGAGATTACTATCGAGGAATTAGAAGCCATGATCAAATGGTTTACGAAGGACAAGAGCCTAGGTCAGACGGCTGGGCGATCGAGTTTTACTCAAAATTTTTTGATACTCTGAGGGAGGACCTTCTAAAAGTCATTGAACACTCGAGAACTAGTGGAAAGATTCTTGAATCCTTCACCTCCACTTTCATCACCCCCATCCCAAAATTCGACAACCCTTCCACCTTTGATAACTACAAACCTATATCTTTATGTAACTGCATCTATAAGATCGTGGGAAAGATTATTACAAATCAGATGCGGCCCATACAATCCAAGTATATTTTTCCGGAGAAATTCGCCTTCCTACAAGACCGACAAATTCATGAAGTAATGAGAATTGCCAAGGAGGTTCTACACTCTCTGCACTCCAAGAAATTCAAAGGTATGATCCTAAAGGTAGACCTCTCAAAAGCATTTGATAGAGCAAGCTGGTTATATATTAGAATGCGCTTAACCCACCTTGGAATCCCTTTTGATTTCATAAAATGGATCATGAGCTATATCACTAACATACCTTTTAGTGTGTTGATCAACGGGGCAGCTTCCCCCTTTTTTTATTTAGAAAGAGGTCTTTGACAAGGGTGCCCCCTATCCCCTTTTTTGTTCCTACTGATAATGGAAGGTCTCAGTAGACTGGTCAAAGAAGAATTTAGAAGAGGCAGACTAAAGGGAATAAAAATCACATATGATTGTATCTTAGACACATCTATTATTTGTGGATGATGTTCTTCTTTTCCTCAATGGAAGCATTGGAGACTTAACAACCATGAAGAACACAAGTTCATTATTCTAAACAACGACAGGTATGATTGTAAATTGCAACAAGTCGACCCTCATAGAGGCTGGATGTCCCCCCCCATGAAATCCATTATGCGCTGCAAAGATTCCAATACACTCTTCTTAAGCTCGAGGATGGTCTCAGATATTTGGGCTACAAGTTGAAACCTCTAGGGTACAAGATTGCAGATTGGACCTGGCTAATCTCCAAAATGGAGAAAATACTAAACATTTGGTACCACAAATACCTTTGCAGGACAAGTAGACTCACGCTCATTAAAGTTGTCTTAGAGGCCACCATGGTTTATTGGACGTCACTGGCTTGGATCTCCCGGGGTATTTTATCTAGAATTCACGCCTTATGCTACAGATTCCTTTGGAAAGGAAAACAAACAAGAAGAATCTTCGCATGGGTAAAGTGGGAGGCCCTAAATTTGCCCAAGAAATGGGGTGGATGGGGCATAAAGAAATTAGAATATTTCTCCTCAGCTCTGGCGGCAAAACTGTGATGGCATCTTCTTACAACAAACAACCTATGGATGAGGCTGGTCTGTTCAAAATATATTGCCCCCTCAAACCTAATGGATTGGATAAGTCAACCACAAAGATTACTATCAGGGGTCTCAGTTATATGGAAGGCGGTAACAAAATCACTTAGCATCATCAGGGACGGCATTACATGGAAAATTCAGTCCGGAATGAAAGTAAGGATTGGTCAGGGTCCTTGGATTGGATGTGGGAATTTACATAGGCTTCCAGACGACCTCAGATCTTTCCTTAGGGGCTGCAACATTACCCATATTGGTCATATAGCAAATGTGGAGTGCTCCACCCCTTTTCAACAAGCTTGGAAATTGGCTCATAGATTAAACATTCCCCATCAATGGACTCAACAATGGAATACCTTCATCAGGGCCCTCACTGAGGCACATATCAGGATTGGTGAGGATGAAGATGAAGTTGTCTTGGCACTTTCAAAAGCAGGAAGATACACACCAAAGAGGGATATCTAGTGCTTGTTGATGATTGTCGCCCACAAGTCCTAGAATCATGGTGGAAGCATTTATGGAAGCTAAAATCCCCCCAGGAGCAGACTTCTCATGTGGACCATTCTAAAGAACAAAATCCCTACTGGAGATAACCTACTTAAGCGAGCTCATCATGGCCCCTTCTGGTGTCACCTATGTAAATGCAACAATGAATCTGCCACTCATCTTTTTATTGAATGTCTGGTTGCCCGAGAGCTTTAGCATTCGATCCCAACAGTGATTTCTTTCTCGACAAGGTGGCATGGCGATTTTGTAAAGGAATCTTGGTCGAATTGGTGGGCAAGCGCCTGCCCACAAAAGATCAGAAATCTGCCTGTACTTATATGTTGGGGAATGTGGATAGCCCATAACAACCTCATCTTCCAAAACTCCCTGCCACATTGGCCCTACATTACTTCTTGTATCATCTCTGACTATTCCATCATACCTGATGATGAGGAAAAAACCCGAACCAGAACCATCATTCCCAAATCCATAGATCATTCAAAGCCATGGGCTTACTTTGATAGGTCTGCCTAGGAGGACAGATGTGGGGGAGGGGCCATACTTAACATCTTTGTTTCTCATTCCCTCCACATACAGATGGGTTTAGGGGGAGGTAATAATAATTTTGCAGAGGTATCCTCTGCAAAATTCCTCATCCAACATGCCCTGCAAATCCAATGCCAAGACCTTCAACTCTTTGGTGACTCAAAAATTGTTTGTGATTGGATAAACAAAAAATCTAGATGCTTAGCATACACTCTGTTACACATTCTGGAAGAGGCCCACCATCTTATTACTACTTTTGATTCATTTACATGTCATCACATTTTCAGGGAGCGAAATGCAGATGTTGACAGATTATCCAAAGAAGCTGCGCATAGGCCATCTGACACTTGGATGATCCAAGAACACAGAGAGGGAAATTTCTACCAGTACTACCACCGGCCCTTTATGGACATAGATGCTACAACAAGCTCACATGGAGCTTAGATCATGGATTATGTTTTATTTATTTTTCAATTTTTCAACTAGAACTATGGACAAATTATATAACTACCAACCTTTCTATGCTACTCCTTTTTTGAGAAAAACAATATGATGATCATTTTAGAAAAGGATGCCTCCCTGTGTAGATGAAAGGCATCAAAGATTTTGGATTTCTTTTTGAAACTTACAGACACTACCTCTTACAGCATATGCTTATGCATATATAGCAAGTAATTTATATATATATATCAATGAAAATTAAGTTTTTTCCAAAGGGAAAAAAAATTAATCAGTTTAATATATATATATAGTTAGAATATTTTTTAAAGTTAAAAAATTTATAATAAATAGACTAAAATATAAAATCTAAATTATTTGATTTGACTTTGATCATATAACATTCACTTGTTTTATTTAACTGTTGGAATTTATCATTTCATTTCTGAGATTTTATAAATTTATGTAAGTGTAATCTTCCTTTCTCATCCTGGGTCTTGATGATGAACCTTGATTTAGATTCGAAGATGTGAATAATAAATAATAATAATAATATAATAATATAATATATTATATATTATTAAATAATTAAAATATTATTACATGAATTAAAGATATATATTAAAAAATAATTCATGTAAAAAGATTTTTAAGTATAGAGATTTTCCAATTTGTACTTAGGTTTTGCTACAATATTTTTGTTACACAGTTATGGCTTACTAATACTATAAGCTAAAAACCATAATTCCACTTTATATTATACATGTTTATATGACATTTTTTTAATTAATTAACTTAATTTTGAATCTCAATTTTTTTTTAGTATTATTAAAAATATTATAAAATATTCAATAAAAATTAAATCCATATCATCTACTAATAACTATGGATAGTTAAATCTGTACAAGCGGGATATCCAGTGTGGCTGGAATGTCATGCTATTTGCCTCCCCACCCTGGTTCGACCCACATTTACATCACGCGCTGCATATGCAGCTATTCTAATCCTCGGATATTGTGTAATGTTGTGATCTCGGATTAATATAAAGCTTTTTGCTAAGGGACTTACCCCTCATTTTTTACTAAAAAAAATTATTGATAATTAAATTAAAATTATAAAAGTTTTATTTACAATTATAAATATAAAATATAATATTATATAAAATATATAATAATTTATTTTGAAAATCTCGGATGCGGGTGTTCTCGAGGTGCAATTAAGGCGGGTTAACTCTTTGCCGGTAGCTGGCTTCACACCTGGTGAGCTGTGCACGGCTCCCACAACCTCAACGCGGTTGATATGAATGGGCTCAGGTAAAGGTACAGGATCGTTATGCATTCGACAATGAATGCGCGCCCTGTTCGAGACCCGGCGCAAGATGTTTTATACATGGCTCAGACTCTGGTTTGGGTTATCGTTTTCATCGGGTCTCTCCATACCCATCTTCCTTCTTCTCCGCATCCCTGCTTTGCTCTGATAGCTGGAAGCCCTGTCTGGAGCCTGTTTTTCACCTGGTTCGCCCATACTTGGTCTTGTTTAACCCCCTTCTCAGGTATCCCTATCTCACTAATAATGGTGCGTCGCCATGGTGTTTCTCGCCGTGGAGGCACCAGTGGCAAGCGTGGTAGCTTTCAGCCTACCCCCTAGAATATCACTCCATTAGCCACACCTTCCCCGACCTCTGTTCATGGTAGTCCCATTCTACACAACTCCTTTCAGACGACCCAGTTCAAATTTCATAGTCGGCTTAATAGACCAATTATCTCAGCCAGCATTACAGTTATTTTGGCTGAGGAAGAGGATAAGCCCAGTAGCTCCGTCCAAACCTCTCCGTCGCAATCCCAAAATGACAGTGTGTTTCAGGAAGACTTGGCTGGAACGGTTTACAAAGGGGATGATATGCAGGAAGCGGGGATGTTGCCAGTTGATTTTTCTTAGCGCAATTCGCCTTCGACCGAGCCGGCGCACCCCTCTGGTGGCAATCTGATTTTGGTAGCTCCTCCAGGTGGCGGCAACGTGGGAGATAGGGACAATGCGGCTGACATGTGGATGGGCTCTCCTCGCCAGATGGATAAGGATGCTTCGGACTCTCCGCATCATGTTTGATTGCCTTGGTACCACACATTTTGTTGGCATTTTCCCTTCTGATCTATATATCATTTTGTTATGCGTTTCTGGCTCATGTCAATCAGGTTCTGTGTCGTGTCCTGGTTGGATTTCACTATCAGCCATTATAGTTCTCTGTTGTGCATCAGGTCATGGCTCAGAAAGCCATTGTTTTTTGTTACATCTTGTATCTGGGTATCTGGTTATCAGGGCTATTCGTAAAGCCATAGTATTGGACTATTTTGTAATGAGGTTCACCTCTTCGGTTCGCACTATTGTCTGTAAGGGATCCGAAAAACATGTTCATGAGTTTTCTCAACCCTCGGAGTGTTCCTACAGAGATATATGTCTCTCAAGGTCTCAAGTTGTTGAATGGCTTCAGCCTCCTCTGAAGTTTTAACCTCTCTATAAATATTTTTCTTTTTTAATAGATATAGCCTTTACATAAAAAAATAATAATCTATTTTGAAAAATAAATACTATCGATTAAAAATTAATTAATTTTTTAAATGGTATATTATTTTAAATTTTAATTTTTTTTAATCAATAAAAAAGTGCCACCGAAGAGAACATATTAAAGTATTTTAAAAACACAAACACAGTTTAATCCGGGAAAAATTCAAAGATTATATAATTTATTATTGTCCATTGAATTATAATAAGTTCTTCTACCTTCTCATTTATCATTTCTTTTCGGTTCTCATTTAATTAGTAGTAGAAACTTCTAAAACTGAGGAAATCATCCTGAACCAGTCTCAATAAATTTCTGGTGAACGGTGGATATCATCTTCGGGCACAGTTACCAAGCTCAATAAAATTCTGTTCCACGGTGGAAATCATCTCAGGCATAGTTCATGTGATTGAAGTTGCGAAAATGACCACAAACTTTGACTACATTGATGGCTTATCGTGTTAATAATATGCAGCTGTCTATAATGAGACTTCCGGTTAAGTTTTTTTAGTGGATTTTTCTTCCGGCAGCAATTTATTGGAATGTTGGAATGTCAAATTTGATAGTTAGTTTCTGCACAATCAAAGGGTCCAGGGGTTTTTCAAAGTGCTGAATCCAAATATGCAGTTAAAAAACCATTTTAACTGCTAAAAATCAAGATTTAACCTCATTTCTTCAACAAGATACTGGAATCTCCAAAAAATCGCATTATAAACAACTCCTAATAATATACTACAAATATAACCAGAATTTCTATATTTTTTTTCTATATTTTTTTGGGCAACCTCTTCGCCTTGTTAAACTACCCGTATCATAATCGCATCCATCGGGAACCACAGAATGATTTTGTTGCGATGGGATGGCCAATACATGTTTCTGTTTGTCTATTTTTTATTATTAATTTCTGCTTATGGCCAGCATAGTCCATCATAAAACTTGTCCTTAGGATTTACCGATAGTGAAAGCTACTTAATTTAAGGAATCTAAACCGAGCGTTGAGTTGCAGCATGATTGCTTCCGCTTCGATTTCACGAGTCTTGTATTATTATATTAACTTCATCGCACTTTAACCTCGTTATATATATTATCCGGTTTTATATGATATGTAAGTCTTTGGATTTTATATAATATATGTCTTCGGTTTGTCGGATTGTATTATCTTAATATATTAACCAAAATTTAGAGATTCTCTTGCAGGGTTGTGATGGGGTTTTCCTATTGAGTCTATTATTCCGGATTACTAGATCATATTGGTTTATGCCACTGCATTTTGCTCTACTGCAGAAAATTGCATTCATTTTATTCTTCAAAACGATGGCTTCTATCGCTGCAATGAGGATCGCTATTACACGCGTGTGGTGTGTTGTTTTATTCGTAACTTGTGGTTATGGGCAGCTTAACCCAAACTTTTACGATAAAACTTGTCCTAAGGTGTTATCCATAGTAAATTCTACTGTAGTTCAAGCAATCTCGAAGGAACGTCGAACTGGAGCATCGTTGCTTCGACGTCATTTTCACGACTGTTACGTTAATGTATTTATAATTACGTCGCACTTCTACCCTGTTATATACATGGCATTGCGTTTCCGAGATCGAATTAGAGCATAAAAGTTATATGTTATACTTATTACTAAATTTAAGTGTTCTTCTCCTCTTGCGGGGCTGTGATGGGTCTATTTTTCTGTGTTGGAATTCAGAGGCACAGCGAAACAAACAAAATAACACAACAGAATATCAAGCACATAAACACAAGATTTAACGTGGTTCACCCAACCAATCTGCGCTACGTCCACACAACATAGGCATCAGAAATTTATTAAATACACAGGAGATTACATCAAGAAATCCTTACAAAACTCTTACACACTTAGCAAACCATCCGAATGGTTGCCTGTTATATAGCATAGAGAATCTAACAACCTCATTAACTCACTCACATCAAATATAGGAGGCATTAACTCCCTCCCAACAACCTTAATCTAGGACCTGAATTCTATTGTTGTCATCAGCTGAGATTTTTCCTATTTTGCTCCAAACAGAAAATCTCAACAATCTTCACCTTTACAAAAATTCGCCTGATGTCCTGTTATTATTATTTTACCTTTTCTGCAAGCCAAGAGAAGTCAAACACCAGCGTAGCTTCTCCAACAAAACTGGTTTCATGAACATGTCTGCACAGTTCTCCTTTGTATGCATCTTTTCAAGAAAGACTCCCCTTTCAGTGATAACCTGTCTTACAAAATGGTACTTAATTGGAATATGCTTTGATTTACTATGATAGGCCGGATTCTTAGCCAAATGTTTTGCACTTTGACTATCACAAAGTAACCTGATGTTGTTCTGTAAACTACCAAACTCACCAAGCAAACCTTTCAATCAAACCGCTTCTTTGCAAGCATGAGAAGTAGCAATGTATTCTGCTTCAGTAGTAGACAAAGCAACAATGTTCTGTAGATTTGACATCCAGCTGATAGCTCCACCTGCAAGAGTAAAGACGTACCCTGAAGTTGACCTTCTCTTATCCAAATCACCTGCAAAATCGGAATCAACATATCCGCAAACAAATTCACTACTCTTATTGTAAGAAATACAATAACTACTTGTGCCTCTCAAGTACCGAAGCACCCATTTCACTGCTGACCAGTGTTCTTTACCCGAATTTGCCATGTACCTGCTGACAACCCCAACTGCATGAGAAATATCTGGTCGCGTACATACCATCGCATACATCAAACATCCTACTACATTAGCATAAGGAATTCAAGACATATAATCCTTTTCTTCATCTGTATTAGGACATAAACTCGAAGAAAGCTTAAAATGGGAAGCTAAAGGGACTGAAACGGGCTTCACATTATCCATACCAAACCTCAAAAGTATTTTCTCAATATACTTTTGTTGTGATAGCCATAGCTTACCATTGGTCCTGTCTCTGAAAATCTCCATGCCCAAAATCTGTCTTGCGGCTCCTAGATCTTTCATATCAAATATCCTTGCCATCTGAGCCTTCAACCTGTTGATTTCTTCTATGTTTTTGCTTGCTAAAAGCATATCGTCAACATACAATACCAAGATAATGAATATGCCATTATTCAACTGTTTAAAATAAATACAATGATCATATTCACTTCTAACATATTTCTGACTCAGCATGAAAGAATCAAACTTCTTATACCACTGCCGAGGCGACTGCTTCAGGCCATATAATGACTTCTTGAGCCTGTAGACAAATTTCTCATTGCAACGCTGAACAAACCCTTCCGGTTGTTCCATATATATTTCCTCATCTAAATCATCATGTAGAAATGCAGTCTTAACATCTAACCGCTGCAACTCCAAATCAAATAAAGCCACTAATGCTAACACAATTCTAATTGAAACAATTTTAACCACTGGCGAAAAAATCTCATGAAAGTCAATACCGGCTTTCTGAGAAAACCCTTTTGCAACCAGTCACGCTTTGTACCTGTCTTCCATATCATCCACACCCCGTTTCAACTTGAAAACCCATTTACACCCCACAGTTTTCTTGCCTTTCGGAAGCTCCACCAGATCCCATGTGCCGTTTTTACTCAAGGCCATCATTTCGTCCTTCATGGTTGCTTTCCACTTGTCACTTTTCGGACCTTCTATTGCTTCCTGATAGCACAGAGGTTCATTGTCATTAGCAGTAAATGCAACAGAAGTGACATAATCATCATACCTTCTCGGTGGTCGTTTGATTCTGGTTGACCTCCTTAAGGATGTTTCTGGCGCTTCCTCGATTGGCTGACTACTACCTGTAGGAACTTCTTGCCGATCAGTATCTGAGACCTGTTCATGATCTAAACCTGAACCCTGTTCATATTCTGATTCTGAAACCTATTCATGACTAGTATCTGAACTATGGTCATCATGACTATCGTTAGAAATGCTATCAAACTGAATGTGCTGAAAGTCAGATACATCATCCTGTTTCAATCGACTATCTACATCTAACTGTACAAGAGAGGATTCATTAAACTTTACATCTCTGTTGATGATGATTTTGCGGGTAGTAGGATCCCACAATCTATATCCCTTTGTTCCAACACCATACCCAACAAAGATATACCTTTTAGACTTTGGATCTAACTTAGTTCGCTGATGTTTAGGCACTAGAGCATATGCATCACAACCAAACACTGTGAGTTTAGAATAGTCACAAGGGTGTCCTTTCCATACCTCTTGCGGAATCTGGCAATCTATCGTCGTCGATGGAGATCGATTTATCACATAACAAGTTGTTGCCACTGCTTCCGTCCACAACTCCTTTTGCAACCCGGCGTTACTCAGCATACTCCTTTCTCTCTCGAGAAGAGTTTTGTTCATGCGTTCAGCAACTCCATTTTGCTAAGGAGTATAAACCGTGGTCTTATGCCTTTCGATCCCTGCATCCTTGCAATAGCTTTCAAACTCCTTGGAAGTAAATTCACCACCATTGTCAGTTCTTAAACACTTTATTTTTCTACCAGTGTTGTTTTCTACCAATGCTCTAAACTGCTTGAAAACTGAAAAAACATCAGACTTTCTTTTCAACATGTAGACCCAAACCTTCCTAGAAAAGTCATCAATGAATGATAAAAAATAAGACGAACCACCATATGAAGTTGTAGGGGTTGGTCCCCAAACATCTGAATGGATATAATCAAGTATGCCTTTACTAGTATGTTTGCATGTTTTAAACTTTTGTTTACTTTGTTTACCAAACAGACAATGCTTACAGAAATCTAATTTTCCAGACTTCAAATTTGGAAGTAACTTGCGATCAGCCAAAATTTTCAACCCTCTCTCACTCATATGCCCCAAGCTTTGATGCCATAAGTGAATGGAACTACTGTCATGTTCAGACACAGTAGACACAAAATCTGACCCTGTACCTCCATCTAACTGAAATAGATTTCCTACTTTCTTAGCTTTCATAACTAGTAAGATGCATTTGTAAATTTTCATTACTCCACCTTGAATTACAGTTTTATATCCATTTGAATCAAGTGCTCTTAATGAAATCAAGT
>APFE030661835.1:56785-87674 GCA_000404065.3 Pinus taeda | reverse complement strand
CCGATAATAAGGATGCAACTACATCATCAAACTCAATAGTTTCTGATGAACTAAGACTTATAGAAGTAACAAAATGATCTCATGACTCAGGCAACGAGCACAATAAAGTAATAGCTTTATCCTCGGATGGCATTTTTACTTCTATACTTTGTAATTGCATAAGAAGAGTATTAAAAGCATTTAAATGATCAGCAATCGATGTACTTTCTTTCATTCGCAAACCATACAACTGTCGCTTCAGGAGAATCCTATTGGTTAAGGATTTGGTCATGTACAGTTTCTCCAGTTTCATCCACAAACCAGCAGTTGTTGTCTCCGACACAATATTAAACAGGACATCATCAGCTAGACACAATGAAATAGCACTAATCGCTCTTTCATCCATCTCGGACCACTCACTATCTGTGATGTTGTAAGGCTGCTTGGACTTGCCCAACAACGCCTTTGCCACGCCATGTTGGACAAGCAAATCATGCATCTTCACTTTCCAGATCTCAAAATTATTCTTGCCATTAAATTTCTCAATTTCAAACCGGGCACTTTGAGTTTTCGCCATTTGTATCAACAAAAAACACAATAATCTCCAATATCCAACCAGCAATAAAAAAAATTGCCTATGCCTTTCTGCCTTTGCCTTTGAAACAAAAAATGCTCTTTGCACTTCACACAAATTTTTTTTGCCAATGCCTTTGTTTTTGCCTTAAAACAAAACTGAGTTATAATACAAAAACTAAGCACGGGAACAATGCTATTGTTTAAAAATTACAAAACTCTAGGCATACTTAACCAGAGGAATTACAAAATATATATTATATATATAGATACCACACAAGCATTAAGCAGCTTGGAGTGATGTATCGATGATATATAAGTTAACATGTATCCCTCACTTCCCAAAAAAATAAGATACGTCCTTTTAACAGCTTCATGCTGCATTAAATTTTTTTTGCACCATACATTACACTATTTCTGCGCAGTTCTTCTGCGATCAAAATGTTTTCAACATTGTTGACCTTTGCGAGTACGCAATGAAAGGAAATTTTTGTAACACCGTTGTATTTGGTTTTATTCTACCAACAGTTGGAATGTATGGACGGCAACGTCGATAATTCCAATGTCAGAGTTGTTAGTCAATAAAACCGAATTTTCAGATGGCGGCCTGGCACTAATTTTTTCATAAACTTCAGATTAATAATTTGATGCAGTATTTTCTTTGCAGTTTAACACCAGATATAAATTCGAATTCTACTCTTCTAATTATCCCTGGCAGTGTTCCAATGCAGTGCGTTACAGAGATAGTGCGTTACAGTGGAGCTACCTTTTTCAAGACGTGGCCAGATTGTTCACGCATTCTTTGAAACACGATTCTTAATGAGCGCGACAGCAGCATCATACACATGTTACGCACCAGCTCCAAATGTGATACGCACCAGCTCAGCACTTTACACTAACACGCAGGTCTGGTAAGCGCTCCACTCAATTAAAACATATTAGGTATCAGCGCGCACAACAACCTCTGGTATCAGCGCAGCATTGCACAACAACCCTCAGCACAGTCCACCAGCGCTAACAACATTCACACGCAGGCAGGTTCACGCCTGCACAAGCACAGTCCGCCAGCATCAGCAGTCATGCACGCATCGCCTAGCCTCCAGTCAGCTTCTCCAGGCAGCACCTCCAACACGCTGTGATACCAATTGTTGGAATTCAGAGGCACAGCAAAACAAACAAAATAACACAGCAGAGCATCAATCACATAAACACAAGATTTAACGTGGTTCACCCAACCAATCTGGGCTACGTCCACCAAACATGCGCATCAGGAATTTATTAAATAAACAGGAGATTACATCAAGAAATCCTCACAAAACTTTCACACACTTAGCAAACCATCCAAATGATTGTCTGTTATATAGCATAAAGAATCTAACAGCCTCATTAACTCACTCACATCAAATATAGGAGGCATTAACTCCCTCCCAACAACCTGGAGTTAATCTAAGACCTGAATTCTATTGTTGTTATCAGCTGAGATTTTTCCTATTTTGCTTCAAACAGAAAATCTCAACATTCTGGACGATACCTCGAGTTTTACAGGTGAAACAGTAGTTCCCAATAACAATTCCGAGAAAGGTTTTGGGGTTGTTGATAGAATAAAGAAGAAGATGGAGCAGGCTTGCAGCGGCGTCGTATCATGTGCTGACATTTTGGCAATTGATGCTCGCGATTCTGTTGTAACTGTAAAATTCACAACGCACAGATGTTTCTTTTCGGTTTCACCATTACAGTAGAAATTTTGTGCGGATATATAATATATATATGAGAATGAATTAAAATATTAAAAAATATTATCATATTTTTAGAAGATAAATGATAAATATAAAACAGAATTTAATAACTTTTATAATTTATAATTTTGAAATTTAAAAAAAGATTATATGTATTATCTTTTTTTAATTAAAGTGTATTTTCATTTCCATTGCAAATAAAGTTACGATTAGATATTTAATATAAAATAGTAAATCTAATAAAAAAAATCCTATACGCAGTTGATTTGTATAAAGATATATTTTGATTAAGTGATGTAAGTTAAGATATGGTAAAGATTTTGAAGTTGTTTATAATGCGATTTTTTGGAGATTTCCGTGACGGAATCGGGCGGAAGAAATGAGGTTAAATCTTGATTTTTAGCAGTTAAAATGATTTTTTAACTGCATATTTGGATTCAGCACCCTGAAAAACCCATGGGACCCTTTGATTGTGCAGAAACTAGCTATCAAACTTGGGATTCCAATAAATTACTGCTGGATTTTGACTAGGAAAATCCGCCAGAAAGACTTTCAAAAAATCTCATTATAGACAAATGCAAAGATTTTTTTATTTTAACTAATTTAAAAAAAAAAAATTTAAAACTAATTAAAATAAAAATAATCTTTCTTAAGCTTTAAAGTGAAATTAAAAAATTAAACAATTTCTATAAATATAAGAAAATGTCTGTTTTTATAATATTAAAAATTTTAAAATAAAAAATATTTTTCTTATTCTTTTAATATATCCATATCAATTCTCATTTCAAAATATTTATTATAATATCAATATCATACTCATTTAAAATTTAAAAATATTTTTTCCGTAACTTAAAACAATTAATAAAAAATTCAATACATTAACAACCATTTCAATGTATATTAACAACCTTGCTCACCATCAACATGATGAATCTATAATCTATCCTAATATATTTTTCCTTGCAAGATATCCTTTTAAAATAAAATAAAGACTACTCATCTTTTAATTAAGACTGTACTTAATTTCCAATTTCAAAATAAGTGTGTTAAAGGGAATCGATCTTATCTTCATTATTAAGATTTATTTTAAATAGGGATTTATAAGATATATTTTAAATACGGATTTAATATGAATGGAGAGATTTGGGATCTTCATTTTCACTATTAAAATTCATTTTAAATAGGGATTTATAAGATTCATCTTAAATACAGATCTAACATGAATGGAGAGGGATCCAATTTTTTCACGTGTAAATTTTTTTATGAACACATATTATTTAAACGTTTTGTATAGTTATTTAATTTTTTAATTTTTTTATTTTGATCCATAAGAACAAAATTTCAAATTTGATAACGGAAAAACACTTTTACCTATCATACTCAGATAGGATAAGCCTTTTGACTTAATAATTTTTGTTACACATCATACTTGCGAAAATAAACCTCCAAACTCAATAAGTTTAGTTATAAGTTTTGGTTTCTTCTGCCCACTTATCTTTCTCTCGAAGCAATGTTTCTATTATCTTGATAAGTTTCTATTAACATTCGACCATTTTGCCAGTTGGGAGGTCCTACATGGACAGTGATGCTTGGAAGAAGAGATTCCAGGACTGCAAGTCTAAGTGATGCCAACAACGGTATTCCCCCTCCCACTTCTGACCTTGCGAATCTCACCTCCGATTTTCGCTCTCATGGACTTTCTAAACGGGAAATGGTTGCACTTTCAGGTAACCAAGAACACTGCATGCCACTCTAACCTCATTCTAATTGTAACTTGGCTTCTAAACCAGTTTTCTTGATATTTTAGGTGCTCACACCATTGGTAAAGCGCGTTGCGTGAACTTCAGAGGTCACATATACAATGATTCAAACATAGACAAAGCGTACGCCAAATCTTTACAAGACCGCTGCCCCAAGAGTGGAGGCGACAACAAATTGTCGCCACCTGATTACAAAAAGCCAACAAAGTTCGAAAACAATTACTACAAAATTTGGTAGCAGAGAAAGGACTTCTGCACTCTGATCAAGAGCTTTTCAAAGGAGTGTCTACTGATTCTCTGGTTACTGAGTACAGCAAAAACTTGGAACTTTTCGAGAGAGACTTCACTGCTGCAATTATCAAGATGGGAAATATCACGCCTCTAACTGGTTCCCAAGGAGAGATTCGGGAGAACTGCAGAAAGCGTAACTCACATAGTGCCATCCTCCATCAGCCCCCATCTGATACACAATGAACCTTTATTATTTCATGAAATGTGGCATGCTCTCATGATACAAATATTATTGCTTGATCTAGGCCTAATCATATCATGAACAAATGATTGGGAAAATCAATAACGAAATGGCATTGAAATTATATTCTTATGTGTACGCAAGGCCATGGTTGCTAAAGAAATGGCATAACCATGTAATTGTTTCTTTATTTGCATTAATTTTTTTTTACTGTGTGTAACTCATTGTGTAACAAGATATAAGTAATAAGAAAGCAAGTTTGATCATCAATTTTGACTTTGGAATTTTGGAATTTAGAATTGATTTACAAGAAGTATTTAGAATCGATTTACAAAAATCTTACCGATATAATTTAACTTCTTATTACAAAAATACCTTATTTTATTAACCACTGTTATATCTTTATGTTAAAAACTCTTAACGTCTGGAGCAACATCCTTTAAAACTATACAGCATCCCATATAAATCTTTGCTGCCAAATTATAAGCATAATAGAAATTAGTTATCAACTACAATAAAAGAGCCATATAAATCTTTGCTGCCAAATTATAAGCATAATAAAAATTAGTTATCAACTACAATAAAAGAGCCTATTAGATATGGAAACCCTCACTTCACATATATTTTTGAATAAAATTAATCACCAATTATAATAGCTTTGCTTAATAATTAGGAGCAACATCCTTTAAAACTATACAACATCCCATATAAATCTTTGCTGCCAAATTATAAGCATAGTAGAAATTAGTTATCAACTACAATAAAAGAGCCTATTGGATATGGAAACCCTCACTTCACATATATTTTTGAATAAAATTAATCACCAATTATAATAGCTTTGCTTAATAATTAAGAAACCTGATGGCTAAGAATCGAGTGACAGCATGTTGGTATTCTTTTATCACAAACAAATATAAATATACATATATATATTAATTGGGATGTAATTAGTTTGTACATAAACCCGTAATATAGCAATTTTTTTTAATTATTTATATTCGTAATATGAGATTGAATTATCAAGAAAGTTAATGAATTTTGTTTAATGAATTTTGTTGTTAATGATTAGTTATATAATAAATATATGTTTGTAATAAGAGGTTGTAGAAGAAAATGAAGGAGTTATTACACTTGCTATATAGATTTCACCTATCTTGTATGATGTATAGGTATTGAATGTAACGGCTAAAGGAGAATGTAATCATTCAACACGATTACAGGTGGGATTGAATGTAGTTGGATTACACAAATTGTCTTATAATGTGTTTCTTGGATTTTATGATACTATTAGGTCCATTTATCACTATAGGTTTTTGATGTGGAGGTCCTTGTGGTTTTGATGTTGGTAATGAGAGTGGATGTAGTGAGACCTTGCTTCCATTGTCTATGTTGCTAAACCATATTGGGTTTCACATGGTTGTGAATGGTGCTAGTCTTGTTTTCATTGTTTGTTGATTGTGGATTTGTCATACCAAGGTCTTTGTGGTTGTGAATGGTGTTGGCCTTGTCCTTTTGGTTTATCACTTAGCATGTATTTCTAATACTAGGGTCTTCATAGTTGTGAGATTAGTGGCACAAGATGATTTGTCAAACTCTTATTATTTGGTTCATCAATGTAACTATTACATTTGTGGTCTAAATGTGATGTTTTTGCCATCTGTTAAAACTAGCATTTTATACAAACTTTCATTTATTTTAAAAGATAGGAAATGATGTTGACATATTAACCTTCCTAATGTCAAGATGTCAATATATAGCCATATGTCATGTTAACATACTAATGAGTTTCCATTTTTCCATATCCTAGAAATCTTGATATGATGATGTTGAGTGCGTTGGAAGTTGTTGTCATTGATGTCAAGTTCAAGAGGAGTAAGTCAGTTTGATAGCCATCTTGAAGAGCTTTCCAGTGGTATATGGAACTTATTCTAACTCCCCGGGAATGAAAAGAAACCTAAGTTTGAAGTGATGGACTTTATGAAAGGTTGCAAATGAGGCAATGTTTTGTTATGCATTCATATGGGGGTCAAGCTAGGCATATATCGATCAAGATAGGTGGATTCATTTGGGAATATGGACACATTCAAGATGCACCAAGGTGTTCGGACCTCCGAGAATGCAACAAGGCAATTTTTACAAAAATATTCTGATCCCAAGTTTCCCAGTGCCAAAATGTAAAGTGGACCCCAAAATGACATGGTTGTTGTTGGGGCTGTTTTTTTTTTTTTTAAACAATCAAGTATTGAACATTTATCAACCCAGGGATCTGTCTTCTAACCTAAGGCAATCCGCAAATTTTATGCAAGAGGCTTCCAAGGACTAATTTTGGTGCTATATGAGCTAATTTTGAAGTCTAAATCTCTCTCACTCAAACATATTAAACTTAATGAAACCAAATCTCATAATAAGGGAAATTCAAGTGCACAACTAAATGTTGAATAAATGTCTTGGCTAAGAAACAACAATAGTAATTCTAATTCTGAGTTTTAACCATTCATGAAAGAATATTGGGAGTGATCTAATTTAACTATAGTTCTTTAAGATACAATAATTAGGAAACAACAATAAGGAAACATCAATGAAATATCAAAGAGTAAACTATCACTTATCCAACAAAACAAAATAATACCTCTAACTCTACTACTATTGAAACAATAAACTAAACTCTTTAAAGACTTAATTATAAAAAATAATTGTTAAAAATAAAGAAATAACATAGACTAATCTAATTTAATTTACAGAGCAGGATAGTGCTTCATATAAGAAGCAGGCCTAAACTGCCAAAAATCGGATTGTCTCAAGAAAAACTCAAATCAAAGGATAATTTATAATGTTGAAGTCAAATAGGAAATCCTTGTATTATAATCCTTAAAAGGAAATAATTACAATCGAGAGCTTTGTCTTTAGTTTCCTCTCTTTTACAAAAGGTACATCAACCCCACAAAGGTAAATTCCCATGTTTTATATTACAGAAAGAAAGATAGCTATAACAAAAAATATACTAAAAAAGGAACATTCCTAAGAATCAAAGATTCTCATAACATTCTTCTTAAAATAAACTTTCTCTCCTATCTTCAACGAAGAAACCAAGAAATTTTCCTCATAACCAAATCTTCAATTAGGAACAGGTTCGCTTGAATTAACCACGATATCTCTAACATGATCATCCTCCAAAGATATTCACAATCCTATTTTCCAACATGGGCTCATCTAACAATTTATTAGCTTAATTGTAAAGAAATGTCTTTGGTTTATCTTATAAAAAATAATCATGCAAGAAAAAAAATTATACCAAAGTTTAAACCATATTGAACAAAGCATATAAACAAAATCCAATAAGAAAAAGGATTTATCATAAGAATTCAAGAGGTTGGATTAGATGAAAATATAGAAATTACAAGACCCACCCCCCAAATAACCTGATTACATGTCCTCATGCAATTAATCTCTAGACAAAGCAATCAGATAGTTAACATGCAAAGAAATCAAGGAGTAAGCTTCGTAACTTTCTTCTCCTCTATACATGAATCCACCCATGTATTTGTTTTCTTGAAAATCTAACTACTTAGCTTGTTTGAAAAGTTCATAATCATATTGGTAATAAGATAAAGGGCACCAAATCATGGGACATTAGTACCTACACCCCATCCAATTAACTTCTGCCTCCATCACAATTGCAGTATAGGCATGAAATTTGGAGAGAGCTTGCTAGAAGTTGAGGCTGAAGTGTTCCCTAGTATTCACCTCTCATGAAGATCTTGTCCATCTCGTTCGAGCCCTTCTCACTGCATTCTCTTTAATATTCTTGAGTGAAGAGAAAACATTTGGATATCATTTTTTGGGATTCAACTGCGTTAATTAAGTTATTCATCTATGACCATTTCCATGAGAGGTAGTCGTAATTGACTAATTTCTCATGATTCTTGAATAGTTGACTTAGCTCTAATTGCATTGGGTGATGCTCACACGAGTGAAGAAGTGGGATTGAAACTAGTGAAATAAATCACATATCGTCAATCATCACTTCCAGGGCTTGCACTAGGTAACTAGGACTTCCCGGGAGGTCACCCATCCTAGATCACCTTTGGCTCAAGCACGCTTAACTATGGAGTTTTCCCCACAATCAAGCCCACTTAGCTTGCTACCCCATTTGCAAAACCTTAGCAAGTATTGTGCCTCATGAACCATTCAAGTAGAGTTCCCTTCACTCTTTTGAATTAAGTATAAGGGGTTTTCACAGTGCATTCTATTGGATATCATTTTTTGGATTCAACTATGTTAAGTAAGTCATTCATCTATCACCATTTCCATGAGAGGTAGTCGTAACTGACTAATTTCTCATGATTTTTGAATAGTCTACTTAGCACTCATTGCATCGGGTGATGCTCACAGGGGTGAAGAAGTGGGATTAAAACTAGTGAAATAAATCACATAGTGTCAATCATCACTTCCGGGGCTTGCACCCGGTAACCAGGACTTCTTGGGAGGTCACCCATCCCAGATCGCCTCCGGCTCAAGCGCGCTCAACTGTGGAGTTTTCCCCGCAATCAAGCCTAGTTAGCTTGCTACCCCATTGGTTGTTGAGAAACAATTTTATGCCTGTAGAACATAATGAACACGTTCTAAAGTTCCCCTCGAACTCATAAGTCACACTTTTCCTCATTCTGCTCATAAGTGGTACAAACCTTTCACTATTTTATTTGATTTTGTGTGACATATATGAGGGCTTGAAGTTGCATGTCTCCGACAAGGGGTACAATATTTTCATTTAGTTGTTCCATTAGCAAAATGTTATTCATATAAATTTCACATAAGAAATACTATACATGCTTATTTTGCTTATGGAAGACATCTATAAAATGCAAAACATCATAAAACTCATAGGGAAGGTGTTAGGCCTCCAACTTGTCATGATTTTGTTGATGAAACCATCCATTTTCACATCATTCCATTCACCCATTATCAAAATTTCTAACCATATTTCTCCATAAACACGTCAAATTCCCACATACATGTTTACATGGTTTATTATTATTATTTCCATTATTTTTAATGAATTACAAAGAACTTTGCTTGGTTTTATTAATGACAGTTTGGCTAGCTCAATATTTTGTAGCTCATGTCAATTTTGGTAGCTATCTCCATGGTTAAGGTATTAACACCACTCTAGAAGTAAATCTGGCACATGGACTTGGTTTCTAGAAGCTCCAATATGTATTTGTGTTGGTCAAAGTCTAACCAGCTCGCACATGAGAACCTCTAACAAGAAATCAAAGGAAAAAAAGCAATAGTTTTGACTAGTCAACTTCAAGCACGTTTTCTGAGCAAATGAAAATGAATTTTGGAAAATGAAAACGTGGGTTTTTTTCAACACAAGCCCAATAAGGTTTTCGAAAGATATTTTTCCTCAAAATCGTTATTTTTTGCGATATTTTTAGGGTTATTTGGAGCCTTGTTTTGTAAATTGTGTGAGCAAACAATTTGGTAATTTCACAGTCAACGCCCAACCACCAAAAAGATTGGAACGAGTTGTTATTTAGCAAATTCGTGGCAGGGAGATAAGTGTGATCATATATGGACTCATATTTGATCCTAAAATCCTTCAAAATATATTTGGTTTTATTTTCAAACTGATTTACTGATATCTCAGGGCAAGAATTCATGTAATGAAATTTTGAGTTTCTTGTTGCCTCAAAACTCTATAAATTGCAGTCCCTTTGATGAGATGGAATTTTAGATGTTAAGGATGAATATTAATTTGTAATTATTGCTGCTGATTGAAGAAAAAAATTATGTTTTTTTAATGAATGCAATCTCTGTTATGGCGCAAATCTGAATGTGATTGGCGATTCCAATTTTGTGATCTGAGTTTTTAAGCATCTCACACTCACCAGGAGGGACCCCTAAGGATGTGTGAGCGATAGGATAGTTGTCTTCTATTATTTTTTCCAATTTCTTATGATTTGCAATTAGATTAGAATTTTCTTCATTCAATTGTTTCATTTATTTAGATGTTCAATTTAATTTTAATGCTCTGGTTTTTTTACTAAATTTTTACTCATTTCTCCTTGTTTCATTATAGTTCAAGCGTTTAATAATAAACCAAAAATGCCAAAAGATTTACCTCAAATTGTCGTTTAAGCTTAAGTCTCATATTTATGCATGATAGGATATGATTGGCTCTGGTTTAGAGTGCACACATTAGTAATATTTTTTAGGCTTCCATAATTATTATTTCATTTCTCTTTGTTTTCTATACTCTAGAATAGTTTTTTATTTCAAAGTTGTGTAGTCTTTAGATCAAACTTAGTTTCACGAATTGATACACTTAGTTTTCTTTCCAAGTTGATTAGATTATATTTCTCTTCAAAACAAAATAGAATAACCTTGATTTTCAAGTTTATAGAATAATATTGTCTTTCAAGTTCATTAGAATATATATTTCCATTGTTATAATAGATCTTGAAGTCCTTTATTTAGTATAAATTTGCTTTGAATTCATTTCCAAGTCTTGAGTTTGAATTTAATAATAAAAAAAATAAAAATAAAAACATGTGTAATTAGTCATAGATATATTTTAATCTTTCTTATTTTCCTTTTTTTCTTTGAATTGAAAGTAGATATCCTAGCACATATAGTGCACGTATACTTAGCAAGTTCATGGAACCCTGGGTTTGACAATTTAATGACAAGTAATTTAACTCACAATTAAATTACCCAATAGAAAGCCATGTTGAACTACCTGAATCTTAAGCATTAGGTATTTCTCCACTAGAACCAAAGCACAACTACAAGATGGTGCTTTGCATGCCAAGACAACTAGGATCATGGAATAGATTTCATCCCTTTCTTAGGTCAATTTGTGAATTTGTTCTTGTAACTTAAGAATCTTATTAGGGTCATCAGCCAAATGCTCTGTTGTTTCTAACTCCACGTGTTAATGCATAAAATAGCTTTGACAACTTTTGATATTCTTCTTGAGGAACCACCTCCCCTTAATTTTTAGCTATGGTCTTCTATAATGTTTGTATTTCAGCTTCCAGGATCAAGGGAGAATAAGGAGGCACAACATATTTTTGTACTCATGTCTCTATTTGAGTCATTTCTTTTATATGGGTTTCTATAGTTTGAATCTCAAATACTTTTCTTTTCTCACCAACCCTAAATTTTTTAGGGCCCTTCTCTTCCAACCAACATAAGATTGTTTCTATTCACCTAATTGTCTCTCCATTTCTTGTATCCTCCTTATCAAAGCAACATTTTCCTTTTTCAAGGTAACAACTTTCCGAAAAATCTTATTTCTCATGTTTTCCCTTCCCACTTCTAAACTTTCTACTTTTTTATTTCCACCTTTACTTATAGAGGGAATGGTGTGAGAAACAACAGATGGAGTATATGCTTTAGCTTCTAAGAAATTAATAGGGGACTCAATAATTTTAGTGACTGGAAAATTCGTTGAAATCATTTAAGTTATAACAACTAAGGAATCAATAGAAGGATCACAAACCATAATAATTGAGGAGTCAACACAGGGTTCAATCAAGGGTTCTGGTATCATGATTGTTGAGGGCTCAATAGAATTCTCAAGCCATAGTAATTGAAGAATAAAAAGGGTATTTTTGAACTTCATCAACTAAAGAATCAGTAAGAGTTGCTTTAACTTCATTAACTGTGGAATTAACAAAAAATTATTTAACTTCATTTAAAAGAGAATTAATAGAGGATTCTTTGACTATTGTAGCTACAGAGTATTAAAATGTTCCTGCACTATAGTAGTTGCAAATTTAGTAAAAGTTTCATTGATTATAATAGTAGAAGAATCAATGGGGGAAGTTGGAGATATGGTTGTTGAAGGATCAGTGAACAACTATTGACCTATATTAATTGAAGAATCAATTAGATGTTCTTGAGTAACAACAATCATTCCTTCCTCCATACTAAAATATTCTAAAAAATCTTCCACCCTCTCCAATATCTACTCTAGTTTTGCACTAGCTATTTCTTGATTTGAATCCACTTTTTCTAGTACCTATGCATTTTCAATATTCTAAGAAATTTGGTCCAAATTCTCCTCACATGATTCTTGAACTTTTACAAGTTCTCGTTTCCTTTCATGCAGTTTTTCTCCTTTATATTGTAAGTCAAGTAACATTTCTTCCTTATCTAATTGACTCAAATTTACTACCATTTCCAATCATTCTTGCATGTATTGATCCTAACAAGTTTATCCTTTCTCACCAAAACCTTCCTCTGTTAAATTTATTTCTCTTGAAATAGAGGTTGACTTCCTTGGAGATATGAGAGGGGAAGAACTGAGTCCTTGGTGTATTTTATACAATCAATCCAACCTTCTCCTCCCTCGAGGTAAGATAACCATGAAAGAGGCAAATTTTTTATCTACCTTACTAGAATTTTTAGCAACCAGGGTTTTTAATGATGCTTCAAGTTGAGAAAATTTAGAGGAAGTGCATGAAGATATAACATCTTCCACCTGTGAAAATTCAACTTGAATAGTCTCAGAATAACATACACTTGAATGAGTAGTTATAGCCTGAAGAATTTCAGATTAGGGCATTAAGGTTTGTTCTTCTAATGGTGTAGGATTTTCTTTTCCTACTTCTTCCCTATCTAAAGGGGAATTTGGTCGTCCTGACATTAGCGTATCAATCAAATTATTGACATCCTCTAATCCATATTTAATTGCATGATTTCCTTCCTCCTTGTAATTTCTACTTCTAGCTATGGCTTAAGTATTTTCTTTGCATATTGTGGTTCCAGGGTACTCGCTAGGAGTTCTTATTTCAAGATTTTCATTTCTTATTGCAACTTCAGGGTTTTCTGAGGCATTGTCTGGAAGTACTTCCTTATCATTATTAGGTTCATTTGTAGGTTATTCATTTACTCCAATGAATTTTTCCCAAGTCTGTTGAGGCGATAAGCTCCTTATTTCTAACAATTTAATCAATCCATGATGGATTATAATTACAAAAGGTTTTTTGGCCTTTCAAAATCTAAGTGTTGTTTCATGCAACATGGATTTCAAGAAAAAAGGGAATATTTAGAGTTACCTTCCATCGCAGATGTGCTAACAGCCTAAGGTGGCAACCTCTAACCACATCATATCTTCCATCACATGTGATGTATCTTTAAACTATTTCTTCCAACTCCTTCCAATGTTCTAAAAATGAGTCGGGATTATACCCCTTCCCTTTCCTTACTAGTTACTCTCCATCATCAAGGAATATCAAAGATGCATTTTGGAGTGAAGTGTGTGGATTGTACCATCTTTCACATGTTGTTGTTAGAATTGTAACCTCAGATAAAGCTTCTTCATCCAATTGAATTTACAAATTATTTACCATCATCATTCCATTTTTCAGGTTTTGCATGAATTCTAATGCAACTTCTTTGTTGAAAACATGATTTTTTCTAAAATACTGCACCCATTCTACCCATTTCAAAATATTGTGTACTTCATCTATGGCTCATAGATGACTTGGATCATATATGATTGATTATCCACCTGTACTTGTGTCTGCAACTTACTTCTAAATTTCAAGAATGGTTATAGATCTCTGTGGATTACTGAATTGGTTATGTGAACTTTCCATCTTTCCTAGTCACAAATACATTAAAAACTCAGGAATAATGGCAAAGTATGTGGATGTAACAAGAAAAACCAATAGATGTATGAATTTGTACCTCCACACCCCAATTAAGATTAACAGTCATCCTCAACTAGAGAGTACATTAATTTGAATGGAAAAGAGAGGTTTAAAATACAGTCACTTCAAATTCTGAGAATAAAAATTGTACCTTGATATAACTTACTACATGATATATTGATTTAGCTACCACCAGAGACTCAATGATTAGATCAAGAGATCACTATGAAATGTGAAATATATTGTTATAATAATTAATCGACATTATCACTCCAGGAAACTCTCCTTGGTTGCAGCTCAGAGATGCCTAGTAACATATAATATTCAATATTGTTCTCAGAACTATTGGAATGGATGATGGTTTGGATCAAGTCAGATAACCATTTCAGATCTATTTTCACTCAAAACATGCATGAACACTCTCAACAATACAAGGCTTTAGACCATTAATGCTCAATAATTTATAGATTCAATGGATAGCTAGAGAATACTAATTGTACTAGAAGATTGCATACATAAACACATATGAATGGCCAGCTATAGGAAGTGAATGAGACTTGAAAATCTAATTTATCAATGCGGAGATAAGATGACAGTTATCTGGCATTAGACACAGCAGAAAACATGAATAACCTATTCAAGTGCAACCATAGAATAGTAGAGAAAATGGACATTGAACATAAAACAACAAAAGAAGCTTATATTGCTAGAATGAAGATGAGAAGCTTGAAGGAATAGAGTGGGAACAATATCCAGAAGTTGAACCCCTGTTACATCTTGTTTTCACCCTTTTGTAGGCCTTTTACAATGCTCCTGAGCTCTCTAAGGCCCGGAGTCTTAATCTGTCTTATCTGTCTTGTTAACTGACTTATGCCCTGACTAGGTAAGCATGGCTCGAAGGTTTTCTCCTTCTGACAGAGGAATAACCACCTTCAGGTAGTTTGGTGCACTATCTAGGAGCTCTCTCGTGCCATAGATGCCCCATGATGTTTGTTTTAATGAGCTGCACTGTGGCCTTTGATATTTCTATTTGTTTTGGATAGTTGCGTGTGCTGTGTTGCGCTGTGCTAATTCTCGGCCTCTTTGTCAGTTTGGGATGAGTTGCATGTTTTGTGGCCCTTTCAAATGTTTAACAATGCATGCTTTCTATTAACACAGAGCAATGCTGCCATATTGTGGACTTCTGCCAAAAATCATGATTGTTTATGTTTTAAACAAAAAACACAACAACATTGAGAAATCCTACCCCTCCCTATCCTTTTTGGACTTCAAAAGCCCTCAAAAATGGTTTATTCCTCTATTGGGTCTGCCCTTTTGGGTCGCTGTCGCCTATCGCAGACGGTCAGGTCCCTTTATTCCTTTGTATTTTTAAATATGCTTGAAAAACATTGAAAACACGGGAAAACTGACCTTTAGCGAACTTCAAAAAATATATATTTTCATTCTCGAACCCTTTCGGATCTAGGACTTATCAGAATCGGCGCAACCCTGTGCTCCCTTTGTATTTCATTATATAACAAAAATACATAAAAATGTATTAAAACCGGCCTACCTGCGGACCTGAAATATTATCAAATCATATTTAGAATACCGTCAGGTCCAGTTATCGCATCGCACATATACCTGTGCATAGGCCCCGCCCCTCGGTGCTGCTCCGCTGTGATATAGTGATGCGATCTGATCATAATTGTTTATCATTTATGCCCAGGGCCTTTACTTTAATCGTTGATACCTCACCGATGCGACCCGCCGATCTAATCATTGGAGATTGTTGATCGGTAGTTTCCTACACCCCTTCTTTAAATCGTCCTCTCCACAGTGCCGATTGCGATTAGCCACTTAGATCTGGGCCGTTGATCGGCCATATCTAATGGCTATTGTTCTTTCAATGTTTAAGCCTGTGATTTTGGTTTTTTCATGGTTTTCAAGTGTTTTTGCCTCCCAATAGTATATTTCTGCCCTTCCAAGGGCTCTCCTTTTGTGTTTATTTTGACCTTTGGATGATCTTGAGCAAATCTTGAAGATTTCAAGAGCATTTTTGGATCCATTGGAATGATTTTAATCAAATTTGGAGACTTTAAGTGCATATATGGATCCAATTTTGGTCCTTTTGCCAGCGACGCTAACATTGGCTGCTTTTGGGGATGAAATCCTCCCTGTGAGGTTTCAAGGATCACAGATCAATGCCTTTCCTATAAAAACAAAATCAAATCTTCCTCCTAATGTTCCATTGGGCATGGAGTCTATTTCGAAATGAAAGCAAAAACTAGAAATAACATATTTACAATAACAAGGCTTTAAAGCCTTAAACGAAAACAAGTTTCAAGAAACGCCCATTTACTGGGCTACCAAAAGTATCTCCTCCTTCTAGACTATGCAGAATGAATGTATTTTTCTGCTAAATTTGAGCAATGACAAATGGACTTGTCCATAAGGAGTCAATCTTGCCATGATTACCATTCTTTTCCTTAAATGCGTTCCATTTAAGCTCCCAATCACCAACTTGGAAATTGTCCACTTTTGCCTTCCTGTCAAAGGTTTCTTTGATTGTCTTTTGATGATCCTTTGACTTCTCAACAAGCTCCTCTTTGATCTGCTGCAGTTCAACCAGGTTATTCATTCTTCTTACCATGTCATTCTCTTCATCTTGTTCTTCTTGCAAGAATTTAGCCACAGGGAGAATCAGTTGGATAGGGAAAACAACATCAACACCATAAGCCAGTTTAAATGGAGAATTCCCTATGGAATTTTTTATGGTAACTCTGTTAGCCCATAGCACAAACTTCAACTTGGAATCCCAACTCTTTTTTTTGTCCTCTAACAGTTTTTTGATTACCCTTACCAGACTCTTGTTAGATGATTCTACTAGGCCATTGCCTTGAGGATAATATGAGGTAGAATGCACCACTTGAATGCCCATGGATTCATTCATATCCACCAATTCTTTTGCCTTGAAAGTTGTTGCATTATCAGTGATTAGTTTGGTTGGGCAACCAAATCTAGTGAAATTATTCTCATTCAAGAACTTTCTGACAACTTGATGATTAACATTCTTCGTGGGTATAGCCTCAATCCACTTGGTGAAATAATCAGTGGCTACTAAGATCCATTTGTGTTGGCCACTGGAATGTGGGTTGATCTCACCTATAAATTCCAAGCCCCACTAATGGAAGGGACCATTGACAAGTATTGGCTTCAAGGGTAGAGATTTTAGTTGTTGTCTTCCTGCAAACCTCTGACACTGGTCACAAGATTTCACAAAAGAAAACACATCAGAGAACAGAGTAGGCCAATAATACCCAGCCCTTAGGATTTTGTGGGTTGTGGTTTTCCAATAATGATGCCCTCCACAGATGCTAGAATGGAACTGGTGTATGACTTCCATAACTTGTTCTTTATTTAGACATATCAAGAGGATTCCTCATAGGTCTTTCCAATAAAGCAAACTTTTATTAATGAAGAATTTGGATGATTTGATTTTAATGGCCTGGGTTTGACTTGAGCTAAGCCCTAGAGGGACTTCTAGCTTCTGCAAGAAATGAACTATGTTGGAATACCATTCATAGGTGGCTATATTTTCATTCAGAGACTGATTCTACTTTTGTTCTTCTACTGCTCCCTCTATCTACTCATCATCTGAATTTAGACCCATGCAATTTATGTCTAAAAAGCTGCAATTTTCTTCAGCCATAAGTTTAGCCAAGCCCTGGCCTTTGACAAGCTTAGTGGGCTTCACCTCTATGTTAAACTCTATGAATTTTGAAATTGATTTAGCTCTCTTTCCATCAATATGTGGCTGAGTTAAGACATCTTTTACTAAGGTTGAAGGTACATATGCAACCACTTTGGAATGCAGAATATAAATTCGGAATGCCTTCAAAGATTTTATGAGAGCATAAGCTTGCTTTTCAATAAGGTCATACCTTAGTTTAGCATCCCTTAGAGTTTTGTTGAGAAAGACCATGGGGTGCTCTATGCCTTCATCATTTTTCTGCAATAGAACTATTGCAAGTGTATTGTAAGAGGAAAAAGAGAAGACACAAAACTCCTTAGTGTAATCTGGGTTGATTAGAGTGGTAGCTTCCATGATAGCTTGCTTGATGGCTTCAAAAGAGCTTCTTGAAGCATTTGTCCATTTTATTTCGGATCCTTTCTTCAACATGGAAGTGATGTGCTTTACTAGCTCTACAAAGTTTGGAATGAACCTCCTTAAAAAGTTAGTCTTACCCAGGAAGGATTGAATGTCCCTTTTTGACCTTGGGATGGACAATGTCTGAATTGCTTGAACCCTTGCTGGATCAATCTTCACACCTTTAGTAGAAACAATATGTCCCAGAAGTTTTCCTTCTTCTAGAGAAATCTGTGACTTCTTTGGGTTCACCGAAATTCCAAATTGTCTGCACTTTAGGAAGACCTTCTTCAAATGCTGTAAATGGTCTTTATGACAACTGGAGAAGACTATTATGTCATCAAGATGAATAAGGAAAAACTTGTCCTTCTCTCCCATAAAGGCTATGTCCATGGCTCTCTGAAAAGTAGCCCCAACATTCATCAGTCCGAAAGGCATCTTGGAGCACATGAAAGTGCCCCAAGGAGTAGTGAAGGTGGTCTTTTCCTAATCTTTTGGATGTACAACAACCTGATTGTAACCTAAAAATCCATCTAAGAAAGACATGAATTTGGCCCCTAAAACTCTTTGCACCAAGTGTTCCATCTTAGGAAGGGGGTAGTCATCTTTTTTAGAGCACTTGTTCAGATTTTTGAAGTCAACACAAAGCCTGATTTTTCCATTTTTCTTTCTTACTACCACAAGGTTAGCTATCCACTTTGAATACCTTAGGGGAACTATGATTTTTGCATCCAACAGATTCTTGATCTCTTTCTCAATCAAAGGCGATAAGATGGGGCTAATAGGTCTTAACTTCTCCTTAAAAGGGGTGGTGTTCTTTTCCAATGGAATCTTATGTTGTATGATGTTTGTATCATAGGTTTTAAGATCACTGTATTCCTAGGCAAAAATATCAACGAATTACTTCATGGGGGTGCTAGACTCAGAATTCTAGGTAAAAGACAAATGAATGGGCAGATTGATGTATTTCAGATGGGCTGGGCACCCTATATTGTGTTTACGAATAGTATACTCATTTTCTGTTTTGGCAGGCTTATAAGGTACATTGTTACGATCGAACAAGTTCTCTAGAGGCACCAATCCTTTTGGTATATGATTACTCGGCAGCTAGACAATGCTTCCTCGGTCGACCTCGTCCTTTAGCTTGGACTAGCCACATTCTTCCATGGTTTCATTTTCTTGGTCCATGTGCATTTCAGAAAATTCCTCAACGACTTGTAAAAACCTGTTAATTTCCTCATCGTCTTCAAAAAAACTCCAATATTTGACATTGTCAGGAAGAGACGATTTATATTTTACCTGAACTTCATATGTCAATTTAGGAGGCAAAGGAGGAACAAACGTGCTAGCAGACACAACAAGGGAGTCGGCAAGCTAGTCCTTCATTATCGGAAAATAAGAAATGCCGAAATTATTAAAAGAATCCTTGAGCCTCCATACCTCATCTCTGTATGCTTTCAGCCTTGGATTTGCTTGGAATGCTTTATTGACCTACTGAATGATGAGATCTGCATCTCCAAACACTTTTAGGCCTTTGATACCCATTTCTTTAGTAGTGCTTAAGCCCAAAATCAAAGCTTCGTACTTTGCTATGTTATCTGCGACCTGAAAGGTTAATTTGAAAGATAAATGAATGTATTCTTGTGTGAGGGACACAAGGACTACACCTAACTCTGCAACTTCCTTAGAGCAAGCCCCATCAAAAAACATGTCCCAAATCTGTGGGCCTTCTTCCTCAACAATCTGGAAAATTGGCTTTTTAAGCTGCGTGGAGGCCAACTGGGATTCTTCAATATGAAGAATACATGCTCCAAAATCAGTATCAAGAGCATAGATGGGATGATTAGTGGGATTCTTCTCATCACTAATGATATAAGCCAACTGAGCTTCTATGTATAATCTCCTGCTCTCACCTCCGAAAACTGCGACAGTAGCATAGGACAGATCATTTTGTAATGACCCACCTAATCTCTTAATCCAACCTCTAGAAAGTAACATGCCAAACTTGGGGGGTACATCTGCTACCACAATATCCATCATCATGCTTTTCATAAGCAGCTGAGACAAAGTGATGGCAAGGTCCTTGATTAATCCCAGACATTTCACTTTTTTAGAGTAAAAAAAAATAGGTCATGATAAGGCTTGGTGATGTCAAGACCCAACTCATCCATGACAGCCTTGGGCATTAGATTATGGTTGGCTCCAGTGTCTAAAAGGCAGTTGTGAAGGATTTTTTCATGAATATTCAGAGAGACATAGAATGATAGGGATTTGTCTTCACAATTTTCAAACATTGGGCTGAGAGTAATAGCTGGCTTGTCATATTTTAGATTTACATAGTCAAAGGAGGCTTGGATGGCTTTAGGCTCAAGGGCCTCGAGGATGGATCTTTTGAAGGACTTATTCTTCACTAGTTCAATCAGAGTCATAGGTATTCTTAGTTTCTGGATTTTTGATTGAAAACTGAAAGGAGAAGGAGACTTGTCAAGGCCTCTTACCTCATGGGCTAGAGCTTTGAGGATGATGGGATCAACTACTGGTTACTTTTGCTTATTAGCTTGTTGTACTGTAGGGACATCGGCTCTTTGAATAGGAGATTCCTTGGCATTATTCATCTTTGACCTCAGATTATATCTTTGTTGATCTTCAGTTTGTAGAAAAGCTTCACCATCCCATTCTTGGCTGATCTAGTCATTAAATAATGACTTCTCATAGGTAGCTAAGCTCAAAAAGGAAGCATTGCCTTTGTCTTCCAGACAATGGATCTCATCATCTTCTTCAAACTGCTTTTATTCCATGACTACATTCTAGAAAGGGGTCTTCACCCTTTGGTCTTCATTGGCATCTTTGCTTCTTCGCAAAATCTGCAACTACTCATTAGTTCTTCTATATGGATTTGGATTTGGATTTCTAGGAGCAAAGGTATTAGGAACTCTCCCTTTCCCAGGGTGCTGCTCAACCATTAATTTGGAGATTTCAGAGGCTAATGACTCTATCATTTTGGTCATTTTATCTATCTTGGGATCGGATGATGATGAAGACTCGCCCCGTTGTCTTCTTCTATCAACATTTCCCTTGAGCTTCTCTACAACCATAATGTTTGATTCCACTTCTAAGGTTGCATCCTGCATATCAGCCAAAGTAGCACATTGCCTCTCCCTCAACAGTAGGTAGAAGTCAGAATCAAAAGCACTGGCATAGGTGAGTTTAGTAGAGGTAGTAGTGGGTTTTACTTCAGCTGGTATCTTGTTGTACATATGGTTAAACCTCTTATTAAAATCAGACAGCAACTCACCATTTTCTCTCTTTAAGTTGCCAAACTCAGTGTGGTAGTAGAGGAGATCCTTCTTCTCCCCCCAATGCTTTAGAAATGCATCATCTAAAGCCTCAATATCTGCTATAGATCTTGGAGTTAGTTCTCTGAACCATTTTCTAGCCTCTCCATCTAGGCTTTGGACAAAGACTGTCATCCAAACATCATCTTCACTAATGTCGAGGTTATTAGCATAGTTATAGAATGACTCAAGATGTTCCTCAGCTGTGACACCTTCAGTCCCAGTGAACTTAGGCCTGTATTTCTGATATTCTCCAGTAGGCATGGCATTCAAAGGAGTGGGTAGTATTAGAGGTCCATACCTAGCAGTTATGATTCTTTCCATTTTGGTAGGTGCTTGTGGACCTGCCATAGCTATGGCAGCTAAAAGAGTACTGGCAGTCTGAATGATAGAGAGCTGAGGAGTGATTGATAAGACTAAAGGAGTATGATGGATAGGAGGTGAGGTTTCCTTTGGGTTTGCAACAAAAGGAGAACCTAAAGAATAAGGAGCTTTATGGATTTCTGAGAGTTTTTCTTCACTGCTAGTGTTAGATACTATACTCTCAACATGTATTTGTTCTATTACAGGCCTTTCTTGAAGAGATATAGGAGACTGTTTAGATTTACCTGAACATGATGTTCCTTTTTGCAATACCTTTCTCTCTTTGATGATTTTTTTAGGGTCAGGTACTGGGTCAGCTTGTAGCTTCTAAAGATTTCTCTGATTATGCCTCACAAATTGAGCCAGGACTATGAAGTGGAGTCGCCAAGAGGTTGGGCCTCTAATAGAGTCGCCAGATAGATGATTACAACCAAAAAAGTGCCCAGACTTTGTCTATCATCAAAGTTGAATCTATGTCGTTTCCCAGGGAAGTTGAGCTTCAGTTTCCTCTCCCCGGCAATGGCGCCAATTATGTTATCACTCCAGGAAACTCTCCTAGGTTAAAGCTCGAAGATTCTTGGTAACATATAATCTTCAATATTGTTCTCAAAACTATTGGAATGGATGATGTTTTGGATCAACTCAGATAATCATTTCAGCTCTATTTTCACTCAAGACATGCATGAATACTCTCAACAATACAAGGCTTTAGACCACTAATGCTCAATAATTTATAGATTCAATGGATAGTTGGAGAATGTTGATTATACCAACAGATTGCATACATAAACACATATGAATGGCTAGCTACAAGAAGTGAATGAGACTTGCAAATCTAATTTATCAATGCAAAGATAAGATGGCAGTTATCTGGAATTAGACACAGCAGAAAACATGAATAAACTATTCAAGTGCAAGCATAGAACAACAGAGAAAATGGACATTGAACATATAACAACAAAAGAAGATTATATTGTTAGAATGAAGATGAGAAGCTTGAAGGAACAGAGTAGGAACAATCTCTAGAAGTTGAACCCCTGATACATTTTGTTTTCAGCCTTTTATAGGCCTTTTACAATGCTCTTGAGCTCTCTAAGGCTCAGAGTCTTAATCTATCTTATTTGTCTTGTTAACTGACTGATGCCCTGTCTAGGCAAGCATGGCTCAGAGGTTTTCTCCTTCTGGTGGAGGAATAACCACCTTCAAGTAGTTTGATGCGTTGTCTGGGAACTCTCTCGTGCCAAAGATTCCCCATGATGTTTGTTTGATGAGATGCATTGTGGCCTTTGATATTTCTATTTTTTTTGGACAATTATGCTACTTCTTGGCCTCTTTGTCAGTTTGGGATGAGCTGCACGTGCTGTGGCCCTTTCAAATGTTTAACAATGCATGCTTTCTGTTAACAGAGAGCAATGCTGCCATATTGTGGACTTCTGCCAAAAATCATGATTATTTCTATTTTAAACAGAAAACACAACAACATTAAGAATTCCTGCCCCTCCCTATCCTTTTCGGACTTCAAAATCCCTCAAAAATGGTTTATTCCTCTATCAGGTCCACACTTTGGGATGCTGTCACCTATCGCAGATGGCTGGGTCCCTTTGTTCCTTTGTATTTTGAAATATGCTTGAAAAAAACTGAAAACACAGGAAAATTGGCCTTTGGCAGACTTCAAAATATATATATTTTCATTCCCGAACCTTTTTAGGTCCAGTCCCTATCGCAATTGGTGCGGCCCTGTGCTCCCTTTGTATTTCGTTATATAACAAAAATACATAAAAATGCAACAAAAATGGCCTACCCGTGGAACTGAAATATTATCAAATTATATTTAGAGTATCATCAGGTCCAGTTATCGCATCGCACATATACCTGTGCATAGCCCCCCCCCCCGGTTGTTGCTCCACTGCGATATAGTGATGTGATTTGATCGCAATCGCTTATTGCTCATGCCCAGGGCCTTTACTTTAATCGTCGATACCTCGCCAATGCGACCCGCCAATCCGATCATTGGAGATCACTAATCGGCGGTGTCCTGTGCCTCTTCTTTAAGTCATCCTCTCTGTAGCACTGACTGCAATTAGTCGCTTAGATCTGGGCCGTTGATCGGCCAGATCTAACAGTTGTTGTTCTTTCAATGTTTAAGCCTGCGATTTTGGTTTTTTCATGGTTTTCAAGTGTTTTTGCCTCTTGATAGTGTATTTATGCCCTTCTAAGGGCTCTCCTCTTGTGTTGATTTTGACCTTTGGATGATCTTGACCAAATCTTGAAGATTTCAAGAGCATTTTTAGATCCATTGGCATGGTTTTAAGCAAATTTGGAGACTTTAAGAGCATATATGGATCTAATTTTGGGCCTTTTGCCAGCAAGGCTAACAAGCATGACACCCGTTAATAATAATAATGACATGAGAGTGATTGAAGAGCATGGAGAAATGCCAAAAACTGGGAAAAATATATTCAAATGATACATTCCATTGATGTTAGTAATATCTACATGTTCCCTTTTTGTAGCAAGTTGATAATAATTTGAACAATTTCAGCCATTTATAGCAACTTCTAGGGGTCCCACATCCCATAGCGTAGTAACATATTCAAAGTATAACATCAAGGCATTAGTTTTTATGATAAATTTCGAATCATTCCCTAAAATCCAAAGTATGGGGTTTATTATCCTTAGCCTTAACTTATGGGATTGAGGATGATTGAGTATGACAAAAATCCTTTCCCATGATAAATGATATAGTGCTAACTTTTCATCTTGTTTTACCTGACATAGCCCCACTGCCAGCAAGCCTATTTAGTACCCCGATGAGTTTATCTTGGTATCATACAAGCATGGCCCCACTACCAGTAGGGTGTTTTAGTACCCCGATGGGTTTTCTTGTACTTCCAGCTTCCTATTAAATATTTAATCTATATAATAATTTTAAATAATGGAAGGTGGATGGTACAAAAGTTTTATTCTTTTAAGCACATTGTTTTAGTTCCTAGGTTGGGTTTTTGAACATATCTCTCATCCTGGTCCCTTTTTCACAGTTATTTTAATGTGAAGTAAGATGGAGTGTCTCAGGGAATAACACAAAATTCCAACATAATCTTTAATGCCTTTATTGTTTTTTTTATTGTTTAATATACATTTGTATGGGAATGGGCCTCCATATTCATGCCACTAAAGCCTTAATAATAATTAATATTGATTTCCCAAAAGGTACTTGAAAAAAAACCAAGATGAATGGAATAATCATTTGAATTATTTAGGAAAACAATAACATAGTTTTCTTCCTTCATATAAATGTCAAAAATGGGAAAGTAAGTAATGGAAGGAAAAAAGGGATAGCTCTTCAATCAATCATAATCATTCTAAATAGAGGTCAAACGATTATTTACCCAAAAATCTTGCAAATACACAATAAAAATACTCTTGGTCAAATTTGAGTAAGGGAATGATGCTTGTATCAAAGGAAATAATAATGGTAATTCAACGTAACAACAATTGTGGATTAGGAAACAATAGGTGTGACTTAGGTAATGATGGTTGATACTTAGGACATAACCAATTATTCATGGAAGCAATACTTATAAAATAAAATAAAATAAATCAATCAAAGAAAAGTAGTCAAACAATAAAACGAGAAAAAAAAATTCAATATTCAATCTTTCTCTTCTTCTTTTTTTAAGAAAATAAAAGGAAAATATTTCACCTGGTCATAGGTGTGGGGGCTTCCCCCTTCCCACCTACAATTTGCAACTCTGCATCATTTGTAACTCTGTGAAGAAAAGAATCCATTGTGACTAGTTGATGGTATAGACGTAACTGATGACCATTGGCAAGAAAGGAAATACCAGAGTCATCGATAGTAGTGAGGTGCACAATTCCACTATCGTATACTTCACTAATCTCTTAAGGGCCTAACCATCTAGTTTGAAGCTTGCCCGGGAAATCCTGAAACCTGGAATCATATAATAATGCCCAGTCACCTTTCTAAAAGGTCATTCTTTTAATAAGGCAATCATGTCATTTATCCCTTTGCTAGTGAATTATAGATGCTTGCTGGAGGAAAGCAAGATGCATTTCATCTAATTTATTACGTTGTTTCATGTGTTGTTTTTATGCTTCTATAAGATCCAGACTAACTTATCGGGAAGCCTTAAGAGTCCTAATTTCGAACTCGATTGGAAATATTGGAATTTTATAATAAGAAAGATGGTAAGGTGAGAATCATGTGGCGTTGTGCCAAGTTGTATGATAAACCCATAAGGCGTCGAGAAGTTTTTCACAACCACTGTCTTGGTTAAAACATTTTCTAGAACTTTGTTTTTTCTCTCAACCTGCCCATTTGCTTGCAGATGGTAAGGTGAATTAACTTTGTGTTTAATGTGATATTTTTTTAAGGTTGCAGAGATTTTATGAGTTGTAAACTGCAATCCTCCATTCGTGATGATTTCACTGGGTATACCATATCGTGCAAAGAGTTCAAACAAGAAATTTATAACAACCTCTTCTGTAACTTTTGAAATAGATATCACCTCTACCCATTTCGTCACATAATCAATACAAACTAGAATATAGTATTTATGATTTGAAGGAGGGTTAATAGAGCCCACAAAATCCATATCCCACCTTTCAAATGGTTCCAACACCAACTGCATCTGGAGAGGCATTTCATCAAATTAAAGAGGGTGTCCCATCCTTTGGCAACTATCGCAATTTTGAACATACCTCTTGACATCCTTGAATATTGTCAGTCAGAAATATCCCATTTGTTACTTTTTTCCTTGTTCTTCGATCAACAAAGTGACCTCCACAGGGCTTCTCATGGTAGGCTTTAAGAATATCATAAATATCATATTCCCTTATTCATTTGTGAATTTTAAGGTCTAATCCTATATGAAAAATATATCCATTGATCAAAGAAAACTGAGCACTATGCTAAATAATTTGTTTCTTCTCTCGAGGATATAATTGTGATGGTTATTTTCCTATTGCTATATAATTTGCAACATTGGCATACCATGGTGTTTTGATAGATACTGTGAATAAATGTTCACCTTGAAATCAATCTTCCATAGGGGATGAATTGCTTGCATGTGGAATCCTCGATAAGAAGTTTGCCACGAGATTCTCTTTTCCTGGCCTATCCTTTATAGTGATGTGAAATTCCTCTAATAGAAGCATCCAACGAGTCACCCTACCATTAGTAATTGGTTTATTAGCTAAATAATTAATGGCAGAGTGATCTGTATATAAAAAAATAGGATAACCAATAATATAATGACAGAATTTATTAACATCATAAACACCATCCATGAAATATTTTTCCGTCACAGTATAGTTTAGCTCTGTTGGTGTTAATTTCTTGTTGATGCAATATATATAATAGGGATTTTTTTTTTCTCTTGTCAAATCACTACTCTTATGGTTGTTTCATATGCACAAGACCATATGTGGAATGGGAGTGTCCAATTAGGACCTTGTAATATTGGAGTTCTCGACAACAATTTCTTTAGTTTTGCAAAAGCATGATCACACTTGTCAGTCCAGAAAAATTCCACATTCCTTGTTAATATGTATAAAGGTGTTGCAATCTTTGAAAAATGTGTTGTAAATTATCAATAATAACTAGCAAACCAAGAAAATTGAGTACCTCTTTTTGTGTTTGAGGGACAAGAAATCTAAGAATTACTTGAATCTTTGAAGGGTCTACCTTGATACCTACAACAAAAATAAAGTGTCCCAATATTACACCTTTTGTCATTAGCATGTGGCATTTTTCATGACTAAGTAATATCCTTGTTGCTATACATATGATAAGAACTTTTTCTAGATTATCCAAAGCCTCTTCGAATTTTTCATCATAAGGGTTGAAGTCATCCATGTAGACTTTGAGTCCATCACCAATTAAATTAGAAAATATACTCAAAATCTCTCTTTGAAAGGTAGCAAGATCACTGGAAATATTGAATGGGAGAACTTGGTATGCAAATGTTCCCCATGAACAAGTGAATGTGGTCTCATCTTGGTCTTCCAAAGTGATCTGAATCTAATTATATCAACTGAACCTGTCTAAAAAAGAAAAATATTTTTTCCTAATAACGGTGTCAAGAACTTAATCTATGAATGGAAGAGGTAAGTGGTCTTTTGTGTGGATTTATTTAGTTCCCAATAGTTGAAAAAAATACACCACTTCCCATTATTTTCAGGGATGAAAAACAATGGTGAAACCCATTAACTGTCTAACATAGGATATATAAAAATAGCATCAAGTGATTTTTGAAGTTCTTGTTTCACTACATCCTTAAGGTGTGGGTTTAATTATCGTTGAGGTTGATGGATAGGACAAACATCTTTATTGGTATTGATATGATTTGTGCATAATCCAAGATCAATTCCCTTCATGTATGTATAATCCCAAGCGAAGTCTTGTTTATGCTTTTCAAGGACTTGTAGTAATTGTTCTCATTGGGAACTTGTGAGGCTAGAATTAATATTTAATGATTTACCTGGTTCAATTTTGACTAGAATATTGTTATTGGATACTATTGTAGGGATCTAATTGCTAGTATACCTCTCCATGGGATTTCCCTGGGCTTCATTATCCAACACGACTTCCAACATTCAACAAGCCAAGTATGTAGAAATTTCACCGTAGATTAAACTGATTATGCAATGTACTAAAGAAAAATACTTAATCTACTTCTACAATCAAACTTGCGGAAGCTTAATCGATTTTGAGAAAGATTAAATAGAACACATACAACATAGAAGAAGATTCAATCACACTTGAAACATATAAGAATACTCTGGGGAAAGCCTCAGCTAAAAACCCCGCTCTATGTATTATCATACAAGGGGAAATATCTCAGGATTACACAAAGCTTCAGCTATCAAGTTATCCAGCTCTTAATACAATCCCTCACTGTTGCTCATAGACAGAGTAGACAACACATATGCCTTCCTTCAGTCCTCCAAGCCTCCTATTTCCTTGTTTTTATACAAGAATAGTGTCCACATGGATGCTGCTATTCCCACTAAGATGTGTGGCTATCTTAGAAACAAACAATCAAAGTCTACTATTGATTCCTTTTATGAAAATAGATGAGAGGAGAACAAAGAGGGCCAACCTAATTTTTGTGCTTGATTCCCTCTCCTTCTTGATAGAGTTTCGTTGCTTGCTCTTTGTCTACTCAGCTTCAAAAGGGACCTGTAGAATCACAACAACATGCTACTATGCCAGAAACAAGGATCTAAATTCACAAATAATGTAGGATCAGATGTACAATAACCATATACAAGCATATATAAACAAGTACACCAGGATATGGAAGGAAACAAAAATAGCTTTATTCAGATAAAAGTAGCAAGAGGATTACAACCATGAGCAACTCTGACCCAGCATCATCCTCCAGCTAAGAAGCCCTTCTTTCACCTCAAGCAAAGAAAAATCACTCAACACTGTGAATGTACACAAGAATACTAACAACACTTCTCTATAGATTACAAAATTCCAGCCTCCTGGATCTCTGTGATGAGGGATCCATATATAGATGATTACAGAGAGGTGAGTCATCTTTTGGGATCTTAATTAGTGTCTTCTCTCTGATAGTTCCTGCTTCCACTTGGAGAATGAAGATCTCTTACTCATCCTTGGTCGAAAATGGAGTGGCAAGTGTCAGAGGGGAAGCCTCTGGAAGATTCCATGATCTTCCACCTTGAATTTTGGTCTCTGCCATTTGTCCATTCCCGACCATCACACCCTACAGAGGATAAAAATAGTATGCATCACACCCTATAGACTAGGAAGGTGATATGGATTGCACCCCCTGCATGGAGTTTTCAGTATGGTCCAGTTTTGACCATTTATGAGTAGTTTTCGGTGGAGAACTTCTGGGAGATGATGTAATCAGTTGACCTTGTTCCTTTAGGAAGTGAAGAAACCCTTTTAGGGACTTAAGAGCCCTTAGTTTATGGACATTTTTTATTGTGGTTGAAGTGCCCAAAAATGTCTATAACAGTTGAGGTCGTTAATCATTTTTGATGTCGGGTGAAATGCTTTACTATGAGGATTTGAAGTTTTTATGAGCTGGGAGGTGACCTGTAATAAGATACAATACAATACATTATATGACAACATTTTTTCATGATCTAGCTGAGGTGGGAATTCCCATGCTCAGCTTTATAAATTCATTTTCATGTAGATAGGACAGACGATCGTCTGTTTGACAGACTGATGATATGGACACATCATCCTTTGGTTTGGATGATCATCTGTTCGGCAATGATGTACACTGGATGCTTTTATATTCCTTAATATATCGTAGCCTAGATGGATTGAACTAGATCTAGGGTCTTAAAACTTGGCCAATATTCACTCAGAGTACAAGTCGATCCATGTGAAAAATGTTTTGGAGTCGAACATGGAGAGACATCGCCTGATTACCAACCAATGATGTAAGTTGTTAACAGGTGCGAGAGGAATCACCAATAATGACAATGACCCTCAAGGTACTATAGCACAATCTACATGGTGTGAAAAAGGGACTTGGCGTCGAACACCACGCAAAATCTCTCGGTGGAAGGTCATTGATGTAAACCTGTCGTCGAAAGTGAGAAACTTGCCATTGAGGCATGCAAGCTTCAAAGTACTGAAAGGGTTGTTCCTAAGTCAACTTCTTGGATAATGAGCTGATGTCGACAAGAAGCGACCCATCACAAGAGGGCATTAATGAATCCCACATCAATGACATGGAATGAAGCAAATGATTTTGGAGGTGAAAACAATCTGACGATACAGGGTTTAGGGTGGCGGTCATGAAGGAATGGAGCATGAGTGTATTGCAGTGGGTGAGACACAGGTGAATTGTTTGAATGACTTCT
>APFE030661835.1:25187-56253 GCA_000404065.3 Pinus taeda | reverse complement strand
CCAATAAGTTTCTTCTTGTTTTTCTTCCCAGATTTCCCCAGTCATTGCTAACCAGTACCTCTTTATTTTTGTCAAGCTTGAGGAGGATAACATATGCTTGTTCTATAATCCGCCCTTTGGACGAACCTGTCACTATATTTTAGCGAGCCTAGCGACAGTGAAACTCATTCTCGTCCTGTTGGATGAGTTTGTCACTATTTAGTTTAAGGAGTTTAACGACAAAGATAACTCGGTCTCTTTCAATTTTAGAGAGTCTGAAAGAAACGAAAAGAAGACTCTGAAAATTCTTTTTCGTTGTATAATCCCTTAAGTCCGAAAAAGCGTAAAATAATACAAAAGGGATGAATTTTCGATAGTTTTAACGAGCCGAACAAGAGAAGCACTCGATCTTTTTGTGTAATAATCCCTCAGGTCCAAAAAGATTAAAATCTAGAGGAGGGATAGCACTTCTGATGCCTTTTAACGAGCCGGAGAGGCCAATCGCTTGGCAATATTTTCATATTTTATGAGTCAGGTGAAAAGAGCTTAAAGAAGACTCGTTTTCAAGGAATGAGAGATGGTTTCGGGTAGCAGCTGATTCCAGGTAATGTTTGGAATTTTCCAATCATGACAGAGTTACAAGGATGGCTAGTAGAATCACTCTTCACAGATGTTCCTTGAAGGGGTAAACAATCATGTGGGGGTGAATGATTGGCTAAAAACCAGAGTGGAGGTGATGGCGAGAACACGACCAAGGCTCAAAAGCTAGCGATAAGGCATTCACAATGGTTATTTACCCGTTCATTTTTTAATGAGATTAAACGTGGGGAGAAACACTTGCTCATGAATTATGTTTATTTTTTAACGAGCATGAACTATGTGATAAAACTGCTCGTGGGCAGTTTATTTTTTAACGAGCTTGAACTCTGTGACAACATTGCTCGCCATGATGGTCATTGATTTTCGATTTACCCTTAACATTTTGTTCTTTGAAAGATAGTTCTACTTGTTCATCTGCTTCATCAAACCAATTAGAAATGAAAACATATGCATGATAAATGAGTAAAAACACTAATATTTTACTTGAATTACGTGCATAGTAAATTAAAAGTGACTTTTTACCTCTCATTTTACCATTTCATTTGAATTTGGTTTGTTGGAGCTCTAGAGGTGCTTTTCCCCCCTGATTTTCACCAACGGATTCCGGGAGATTTTGTGGACGATTCTCAATGTCGTTCGGACCAGGTAGGAGCTAAACTTGTGCTCTTTCATTTCATGCCTTTCATTTTGGATTTTGAGCTCATTTCCCTGTTTTGTTGAGCCCTGGTGTTTGAAGAACTCGCCCTAGGATCATTGCACCTTTCCTTAGTCAAAAGGTGTGATGCATAATGATGTCTCCACTGACTAGTCAGTATTCATCACTCCTAGAACACTTGCTGGGGTGCGATGGGCGCAATGAGGAAAATTTTTGCATGGTTTCCTCATGAAAGTTTTGCCTGTTTTCACCAAATGAAGATCTTGACTCTTCCCTTGTTTTTTTTCAGAGATTCATCGGAGAAAAATGGTTGTCACATGGTGAGAACGTGAGCATGAAGAAGAGGATGTTGTTGCTTTACATGATCTGGGCACAGTAGCTGCATTATGGAACTGTGGCTTGCTGAAGTTTTTCCCTATCTCGAGCTTGAGGCAAAAAATTAGTTTGTTGCACTATTTCATCAATGCTTGGGATCTTATCAACCAGGTATTCCAGATTAGGGGCAAATTGATCCCCTTGACAGTGGTGGACATCTATTTTCTGACCCGCTTGTCGAGGCACGACGCCCCTCTCTCTTTATCAGGTTCCGCCCGTGGGGGTGAGTCTGTAAGGGAGTACATTCGCCAGCATTGCAGAGATGGATCTCAGCTGAGTGCGGAAGGCAAGATCAACATCCGACACATCACTGACCAGCCCTTGCAGACCATCCTGTTTACTTTTGCTAGAATGGCTGGTAGTTCTACTCTCCATATAGCCAATAGATCTTATATGCAGTATGCTCTGGAATGACTTGAACCAAAGGTATTCAATTGGTGTGATGCAGTACTTTCTGTGATGAAGGAACAGTTGACCAAGGTGAAGAGCAGCAGATCTAAGAACTTTGGTTGTGGTTCCATTTTGACCGTTTTCGCCTTGGAGTGAATCCCACTGATGCAGCCACAGTATATATCACTTGGCCTACCTCCACCGATAGAACCACGGATGCAGGGATGGGTTGATCTCATGTCTCGGCATGTTGGCCAACCCCAGATTTCATTCTTTGAGACCTTCTTTGAGTGGTTTGACCGTCAGTAGATGGTCTATGCCAGGTTCTCATATGTTGGTATGGATTTCGTCGGTGATCCGGATTTGGTGCTGCCAGTTGGAGAGCAGTGGGGTGTCATGGGTAATTTTCTTCTGACCATATCTCTGTTCATTGTTGTTTATAATGTTCTTATATTCTTCCGATCAAGACTAATCAAAACTCATGTGCTCATGTAGATGTTGGCCCAGTTTGACCAGCAGCGCGCCGTAGAGACCCAGTGGCCGCTCCAGGAGGAGAAGCGGTTAGGAGGGCTATCCTTCGCGACCATGATGTGGCTGATACTCTTTTGGCACTACAGGACCAGGTTGAGGGTCTTACACTTGGCATCCCAGATGTGAGGACTGATGAGCTGCCTTTGCGATTACAGCGACATACGACTGGAGTGCCGAGTCGATGGACTAGGCTCTTGCGCATGATTGCACAAGCGGTGACTTGTTATCATCAACACCATTAGGCTAGGGTTCCCCCTAGCATTTTTGAGTTTTGGGTCATTTGACAAATTTTGTCTTAGTCATAGAACATTATGTACAGATCATAAACAGTTTATGGAATATATTTTTGATTTTCAGAGCTTTAGTTTGGTTCAGTTACATGATTGTGCTGCATATATTGATGTGATGCTTCTTTTTATAAATGTCACAAATGTCTATCTAACACATAATTTGCCAATGAGTCTGTTGATGTGTTTAAACTTCTGGAAATATACTGATATTGGATGAAATCAAACTGTCTTTCCAAAATTTTGACCCTTAGGAACATGCAATAGATAGCTGGATTTCGTACAGCATAGAAGCCGGTGAGTTATAGAATGACGAGTTGTGAGTCTAGCCTAACGACAAGTTGGCATATACCATGTGTGATGGCATCATAAAGGAGTTCTATTAATGCGTTGTACTCAGCGATATTGTTCGTAGACCGACCAATACATACTCCTCTGAAACTTACTAACTCGCCGCTGGGATTGAAAATGGCCCATGCCGCAGAAGACAGATTCCGCGAGCTACGACTTGCTCTGTCAGCATATCCAACGAATGATTCTAGTAGGTTCGACATCTGTAACAAATGAAAAAAGTGGATTACTTAACCAAATTAAATGCTCTTGGCGAAAACAAAAATGTAACAAAGGCACGAGGACTACTATGTGCGATCAAGCATAGTAGCGCTTGAGGTACAACCCGTTGCGAGGTTGCGCCAGTGGAATCCCATCATAGTCCATCAACTCATAGGCTCCTTTTGCTAATACTCGTTTAACAATATAGGGACCCATCCATAATGATTTGAATTTTCCTGCTCCCAATTTATCGAATTCCTGGTCATAAAGTAATACCAGGTCACCCTCGGAGAAGACGTGAGGTTTAACATTCTTGTAGAACTGTGCCTTGACTCATTTATTATGAGCCTTGTTAGCCGAAGCTGCATCACAATGGGTTTCATCTAAATGGATTAATTCCAAGAAACGAGCCTCTTTTTCTGAGGTTCCGGGGAGAAGATCGACTGCGAGTTTGAGGGATGAGATTTCACATTGGACCAGTAAGATTGCTTCGAGACCGTACACCAATTGAAAAGGTGTGAATCCGGTTGCATTTCTTACCGATGTCTGGTATGCCCACAAGGCCGAGTACAAGATTAGGTGCCAATTCCGTTTGTGGGCTCCGATCATCCTTTGTAGCATGCGCTTTAGGACTTTGTTGATTGCTTCAACTTTTCCGTTAGCTTGCGGATAGTATGGAGTAGAGCTTTCGTGGGACAGTCCTAATTTGGCAGCCAACTCAACCATCATGTGATTGCGAAAATGCGATCCATGATCTGTGACTATGGCCTGTGGAATGCCGAATCTGGAGACTATGTGATTGAAAAAGAAAAGGGTAGTCGTTTCGCCATTGTTGTTTAATGTAGGCATCGCCTCAGCCCATTTGGTAAAATAGTCCACCGCGACTATTATGTAACCATGCCCCCCGGTCGAGGTGGGGTTACATGTCATGAAATCTATGCCCCATTTTGCAAATGGCCCAACAGCTACTACTGGCTGCAGTGGTGTGGGTGGTCTTCTGGTTTTGCATGACAACTTCTAACTGCAGTTATGCAATCTTTGAACATTGTTGGCCAGAAGTATCTTGCTCGCAAAATTTTTTGCGTCGTAGTATAACTAGATTGATGCCCCCCACATACGCCTGAATGGCAGTCATTCAGGACTTTTTCGGCCTCCTCAAGGGTGAGGCACCTCCGCAAAACGGTATGGATACCACGACGGTAAAGAGTATCACCAACAATCACGTAGTCCTTTGCTTGGTATCGAATATGTCGTTCTTCAGAGCGTGAGGTATTAGACCTGTATGTTTGCATCTGGAGATAAATGATTATATCTCTGTACCACAAATCACTTCAAGATATCTGAAAAAAAATTTCATCCACGATTGCTTCTTCGGATGTTGCCTCATTGGACGATGATGGGAGATTGCATAGCAACTCCGCAAATACCAGGGATTTCTTTGATTTGGATCTTTTAAATTCCAAATCAAACTCTTGGAGAATCGCTATCCATTTCAAATACTTCCCCCCCAGCAACTGTCACAACAATATATAAGTCATGGGGTTTCAATCTGACAAAATGGTAGTTTTCCTAAAGAGGACGTAGTGTCGAAATATCTGTATTGCTTGCATAGCTGTGAGGGCTAGCTTTTCAACGTAGGAGTATTTCATTTCCGTATCATTTAAGTTTTGGCTTAAATAATATATAGGATGTTCAATTCCATTGTCTTCTTGAACTAAGACCATTGCTATGGTCGTATCTGCTACAGCCAGATACACGTTAAAGTATTTTTGATAATCGGGAGCATACATTAATGACGCTTGTATTAGAGATTTCTTTAAAGCATCAAAGAAGGCTTGTGCGACCTGGTCCCAAACGAAGGGTACATCCTTTTTCAATAGACAGGTATAACCTTTACCTAGTTCAACATAATTTGGAATGAACTTCCTGAGGAAATTTGCTTTCCCTTGAAGTTTCTGAATCTGAAGCAGGCTTGAAGGTGGAGGCAAATCGATGATTGCGTGAACCTTACAAGGGTCGAGACGAATCCCATCCTTTGAGACAATGAAGCCAAGTAAACGACCAGAACTAACACAAAACACACATTTGTGTGGATTGAGTCTTATCCTATATTGTCGTCAACGTAGAAATATTGCTCTCAAATGGCGCGGATGATCGGTCCACTTTCGCGAATGAGCTAAGAGATCATCGAGGTAAGGTTGAACGATGTTTTTGATGTCGTGGAAAGCATAGTTCATTGCTCTCTGAAAAGTCGTCCCTGCATTCTTCAAACCAAAGGGTAGCTTGCGATATGCGAATGTGCCCCATGGACAAAAGAATGCAGTCTTTGATTGGTCCTGTGGGCGGATATTTATTTGATTGTACCCGGAAAATCCATCCATGAATGAAAAGACTTCGTAGCTGGCGCATTCATCAATAATCTGGTCGATAAAGGGTGTAGGGTACTTGTCTTTTGGACAAGCTTGATTTACATCCTTGTAATCAAGGCACACTCTAATCGTTCCTTGTTTTTTCATAACAGGAACAATATTCGATACCCAATCGGTTAGAGGAACGAGGTAAATGAAACCAGCATGGAGGAGTTTTTCGACTTCTGCCTTGATGGCAACGACTTTCTTGGGGTGCACCTGCCTTAGTTGTTGTCGTACTGGTTTGACATCTGGATACATCTTAATCTCGTGTTCAACTATGCTCAAGTCAATACCTAGCATTTCATCGTATGACCAAGCAAAGACATCTCTAAACTTGCGAAAGAGAGTGCTATATATTTCTAGTTCGGAAGAAGAACAAGATTTGCCAACATGAATGTTCTCTACAACATCTGTTTTGGTCGAGATGTTTACGGCAATAGTCACTTCGATATTGGATAGTTTTCTTTCAGAATCCACAGTGTTTACAGTATTCGTCAGAAAGTCAAATACTGAAGGATGTTGTAGGTCGTCGGAATTATCTTCTTTACAAGTTGGAAGATGGGAACAATGGCGGTGATCTTCCCATGGTGCCCCATCGATTATCATTGATTGAATGATTACTTCGTCTGTAAGGTGTACTTGTGACCAAGGATCTGCAGGGGTGCCATATTCCTTAGACCTATCTATCCAAAAACTTGACGAGCGTTGATGCTGGTTTGCCTCCCATGCTGAGAACATTGATTGCTATAATATTTCCAGCAGGGTAAGAGGCAAAACCTGCGAATGATCCATTTTAACATCATTTTCTGATATCTTTTGAATGGAAGATATAATATTGCAGGTTCCTACATTAGCCACTTCCGCCAAATTGGTAGGAGCCGGTAGGGTAAAGGTTCCCATTAACGTAGGGTCTTTTAGTAGGCCTACTCCGATATTATGAAGCATGTTAGGGCTTTCATGGATCATTGGAATACTTCCTGTAACTTGCGAACTGTTGGGGAGAAAAGTTTGTTGGTTGATGATTGTAATTCCTCCTTGGGAAGGAAATGCAATTTTCCTAAAGTAGGTCGACGCAACAGCCGCCATGGCATATATCCAGGGTCTTCCCAGTAGGATGTTGTAGTCAAGATTTCCTTCGATGACTTCAACATCGATTTCTACTGTTTTTCCCCCAAGTTTGACTTGTAAGTTACTTAGTATTCCATACGGGGTGTACGTTCGTCCATCAAATGCTTTTAACGTTGTTGAAAATCGTGACAAAGAGGGAGACCCCAGAGTTTTCCAGCAACTCATCGACATGATACATGTGGATGCCCCCTCGTAAATAATTGTTCTATGAATAGTTTTGTTGAGGGCTTTCACTTGAATGAGGAAAGCTAGTTGAGCTGGTAACTGAGGGTCATATCCTTTATGATTAAAAGATACAAGATTGGAATCCATTGGGTCAATCCCACCTATTGCTGACAATAAATCCTGATTTTGGGAGGGGCAATTTTGGAGTACTTCAAGAGTCAACATCGTGGATGGCAATTGGGCTAAATCCTCCACTATATTATAGTGTTGTGTTGCTCGGGCACAAGTATTAAATGTCGATTTGTGTACTAGTCCCTTTGGCAGTTTTATTGTTGATTCAGGAATGATGGGTGGCACAACTTCTGTTGAAGTCGTTGTTGAACTACTAGGTTGTTCATTGTCCTTGTTGTTCAACATTTGTGGATTCCAGTAATCTTTACTCCTTGTCGTTATAAGAGTGTCATTCAGTTGCTTCGAGACTGAAAACATTAGCACTTGGGACGGAAGCATTTTCGTTAGCAACCATATTCGTTCCTGTGTTTGGAAACGGATCAGTCAATACAACCGAGGTTTTTGAACTTTTGAAAGATTTTCTAAGTTCTTCTTTAAATGGACAGTCCTGTGTCCAGTGGTCCTCATCACATATATGACATGGAGTTTTGGGTTTCACGTTCCTAGAAGGGTTTACAGAAGGTTTCCTAGGAGATAAGTCTCCTTGGTTTTTCTTCTTCCCTTGTTTTTTCTTCTTTCCTCCTAGTTGCTTGGTTTCTTTGCCTTTGTTTGTTGACACAACATTTACTTCCGAGGCTAGAAGTTCTTCATTTTCATCTTGACTTGAAACCGTGCAGGCCTTTTTGGATGTGGCCTTTGCGGTTTTAGTGCTTGACGTGCCTATCACACCATCACCGACATGAGAGTCCTTGTTTGATTTAGGAGGCGAAGGGACGGAGAATTCTAGTCTAGGAGCATCGGGGATTTTATCGTAGAGCATGCCAGACTGAGTATAGATCAAGTCTAGATGTTGTGCACGAGCAATGACTTGCTCTTTAGTGACGACTCCCCCCTTTGCCACATCTTCTGTAATAGCGGGTAACAGTGACTTAATAATCCATTCAGCCAATAGCTGATCAGGAACATATGTTTTTACCATTCTGCGACGACGCCGCCACTCATGAATATGATCGGATATGTGAGTGGTTGTCGTTTGTTTGAAATTGGTAAGCAACTCAATTCCTGTTTCATACCTGATAGGTAATTGAAAATGGGTTAAAAAGGTTGTGGCTAGGGTACAGAAGTTATCAAATGAAGCTCTAGGCAGTTCGATATACCACTTTACTGTTAGACTAATTAACATGCGCTGAAAGAGGCGAAGCCGAATCGAATCATCATTGAGAGTGTTTGACGAACACCATAGATGAAAGGTCATCACATGATTCGATAGGTCTTCACTCAGATTTCCATTGAATTTAGGAATATCCGACAGAAGTTTATGCGGGATCGCCGACCACCAAGTGGCGTAGGCAATTGGATCGTTCGTTAGTCGACTTAGATCTAGTAACTCTAGAGTTGCCATGAAGGGAAACTGTTGATTTAGGCTTGGTTGAGCATACCTAGGATAAGACAGAATTGTTTGAGCAGTCGGTATTTGCATACTAGCATAATGCATTTGATGTTGGTAACTTTGGTAAGGTTGACGGGCATAACCATTATGATATGGTTGATACTGCTGCCCATTACTCGCAAAGACTTGTTGCTCATATCCTTGGTAAGCTTGATGGAATTGCAGTCGTTGGTATTGCACCAGCCATGGTTGTGAAGCCATGGACTGTTGTCCAGCACTGGCTGTTTGACCAAGATTGGGGTTAGAGTTCCCCATTTGAACCTGTGCCATTCCACTAGTGGGTGATTGTGGTTTTTTCGGAGGTACAAGAGATTGTTGTATCGCCACCTGTGAAACTTGAGGTTGGCATACAATTGGTGATGCTTGTACTTGCGATACAGCCACAATAGTTGACGTAGTGGGAATTTTTGTCATAGGTGAACTTTGTTGTATTGAGCATATAACTCTTGGTTGTTGAGACAGGACTGGTACCCAACCGCTAGTTGTGATTCCAACATAACCCAAATTTTGCTGTGAACTCACGCATGGTTGTCCTTCTGTGGAAGGCAATGAAAGGGTATATGGCCCTCCATATGACGGTAATCCAGTGCTCAAAGGAATAATTTGCCTTTGGGGACCAATTTGCCCAAATTGACCTTGTGATGGATCAATTTGTCAAGACTCAATGTAAGAGATTCCAGATATAATTCTATATGAACAAACGGGAACAGTCCATACTGTCGAAATAGTCCCAGGGTGGACTCCATCCAGTGATTGAGAACTGGTTGGGACAGATGGCACGCCGGCAAATATTGTCGGAATAGTAGAAGGGGCTTCCGCTATTGTTGTGTCGACTGACACAGTCCTTGATGTTGACGGTTGTTCAGACATGTTAAGTCTATCCAAAAGATTCCTCAGCGATTCTTTAGGAACTTCCAAGGGTGGGTGAATATTTTCTGAGGAAGAATGATATAGGGCGATCCCAACTCCAAGTTGCATTGGAGTGCTCGACGGAGGATCTTCCAAAATCTCTTCTATGGCAATCAATCCAGGGGAAGAGGTAGACCGTCAGGTCCGTAAAATATTTCTGGTGCCGAAGAAGATGTAAGTCCTGCAGCAGCAGACGGTTGGGGAGTAACACCTTCTGGATCGGTTGTAGACGGAACCAGTTTAGGAATAGAAGTGTTAACCGTCGCACTAGGATCAGTTGTAATGTCCTGTTGCTGTTGCGGAATTTCTTCCGTAGAGGCAGGGATTCCAGAAATGTTCGTAGTAACCGGAGTCTCTGAGGATGTTGGAGTGCTTGATCCAACCAACCTAGGGGACTTTGACCTGGTTAAACGAGTTCGCTTCGTTCGGAATGGTTTCGCTTCTGGAGTCAACGATGGTTGACTCGTAAGTCTTCGTGAATGACGGGGTTTTGATTGACTTTCTTCCACGATTGCGGATTACTTGATCAACTCAAAATAAAATGGGAAAATGTTTTTCAAATTAAATGAATTTTAAACGCTTTGACACAACTTGTTTTTTCAATTTTAAAGAGTCGAGAAAAAACAAAAGATGACTCTAATCACCTTCAATTTTTATTTAGCTTGAAGTGACAAGCGCTCAGAGGACCTTTTCCGTTAAGGAGTCTGAAAAGGAGCAAAATGGACTTATCTGGAGATCTAGGTAGAGAGAATTACCAAACCAATCGTAAAGCTACAAAATACTTTTTACGGTACGACAGTTAGTCTTCCCGAATGCTGTGTTCGGTGCATTACGATCGATAGGGTGGCAGACACGGCTTCCTAAGGATAAAGGATGCAGCCTATAGTGGTCTCCCAATATATATGTGACGGTACGTGGGAGCACAAGTCCATACTGGCACTTGTCGTCTCATAGTGGAGGAATCACCCAACCAGCACTGAAAGCAACAGTTACCAGGCTTTACGACGCCGGAATACGTCTCTAGCCTAGACCTCTAGATGTTGCGTTAAGTTCCAAAGCGTTGTTAGATTCATTGAGAGTTTTATTTAAGTTGATCTTTCTTAGCAGTTTGCCTTTCAGGTTCACCACGTGATGTATGTATAATTCCTAATTGCAGTCTAAGATGATAAATAAATGTTTTATCTTCTTTCAGCAATGAAAATCCTAGCTACTAAGGGGAAGAAAGTCAAGCATCTTTTCTTCACAGAGCAGAGAGCACACGCTAAAATGCACAGTCCTAAATCAAGCCAAGCATTCAAGATGCAAATGCACATGCATGTATTGGTTTTCAGTTCCCTTAATGTGTAAATGACACTAAGAAAACTATGTGCAAACTGAAATACTTTTAAAGCGACTGTACTCAACAAAATTCTTTTCAAAACGAAAGTGAAAACAAGAGAGACACTTGCGATTTTGAAATGGAAATTGCTTTTCGACACTTTAAAACTAGTAAATCAAATCTTATGCAATGATAACCGTATAATAAACTATCTAAAACAATGGGATTTCTTTATAAAACTGAAAACGACAGCTATGACACTTTCAGATCTAGAGACGACGGTTTGACTATATTATTTTTTGCAAAAGAGAACTAAAACGACGCACAATACATAAAAAACCGTTTATAGTTCTTTGCACTAAGGAGGCGGAATAATGAAAGAGAAGGGAGTATTCACATAAGCACGCTAATTACAAACAACAAAAACTCTTGAATAAGACTGAAAACAGTGAGAAAAATCCACAGTCGGGGGGTAAAATCAGTCCTCCCTGACCATCGCACCTGTTACACAATGAACTTAGTATGCAGCACAATTACTCCATTCGGGAAGTGCGATGCATACAGACTACCTTGAAGGCAGGGTGCGATGGCTACAGTGCGAGACTCTGAACAAGACTTCACTCATAGTTTGCAGTTTAGTTCAGGTGTTTAAGCTGAATAAGTACTGATCAATGTATGTAAAAACACAGGGGTGATTTTAGAGGTTACTGAAACCACTACTTAGGGCAATTAGATTGCTCACAGATCTATTGTTTAATTTATAAACAAAAACCTGGAGATTGACTGAAGTAGCATTGATCTACTTTGCATTTGTATGACAAATGCAGTTTGAAGGATAACTGGCTTGACTTCAGGCTCCGTTTGTATGTTTATAAAAGAAACAAGGATAGATAGGCTAACAAGTAATCTAGTCGCTCCCTAATGAAGTCGCCATTTTGTTATACGAGAATAGTGTCCACACGGATGCTGCTGTTCCCACTAAGATGTGTGGCTATCTTAGAAACAAAAAATCAAAGTCTACTGTTGATTCCTTTTATGAAAATAGATGAGAGGAGAACCAAGAGGGCCAACCTGAGTCTTGCGCTTGATTCCCTCTCCTTCTTGATAGAGTTTTGCTGCTTTCTCTTTGTTTGCTCAGCTTCAAAAGGGACCTGTAGAATCACAGCAACATGCTACTATGCAAGAAACAGGGATCTAAATTCACAAATAATGTAGGATCAGATGTACATTAACCATATACAAGCATATATAAACAAGTACACCAGGATATGGAAGGAAACAAGAATAGCTTTATTCAGATAAAAGTAGCAAGAGGATTACAACCATGAGCAGCTCTGACCCAGCATCATCCTCCAGCTAAGAAGCCCTTCTTTCACCTCAAGCAAAGAAAAATCACAAAACACTGTGAATGTACACAAGAATACTGACAACACTTCTCTATAGATTACAAAATTCCAGCCTCCTAGATCTCTGTGATGAGGGATCCATATATAGATGATTACAGAGAGGTGAGTCATCTTTTGGGATCTTAATTAGTGTCTTCTCTCTGATAGTTCCTGCTTCCACTTGGAGAATGAAGATCTCTTACTCATCCTTGGTCGAAAATGGAGTGGCAAGTGTCAGAGGGGAAGCCTCTGGAAGATTCCATGATCTTCCACCTTGCATTTTGGTCTCTGCCATTTGTCCATTTCCGACCATCGCACCCTATAGAGGAGAAAAATAGTATGCATCACACCCTATAGACTAGGAAGGTGATATGGATTGCACCCCCTGCATGGAGTTTTCAGTATGGTCCAGTTTTGACCATTTATGAGCAGTTTTCGGTGGAGAACTTTTGGGAGATGATGTAATCAGTTGACCTTGTTCCTTTAGGCAGTGAAGAAACCCTTTTAGTGACTTAAGAGCCCTCAGTTTATGGACATATTTTATTGGGGTTGAAGTGCCCAAAAATTTCTATAACACTTGTGCAGTTTCTCTTGGGTCCTCCAACTGCAACATGTGTGATTCTCACCTCACACACAACATTGACCTCTGAAATAACTGCGCAATCCTGAAGGAGGTGATTCCTTTTGCATGGATGAGTTTCCTTGATAGGAAAATTCCTCCAACTAAGAGTACATTGTCCCCTCCTTTAATCTCAACTAGGTCTCCGCCTAAACTAACATGCATGAGTTATTTATGAGAGAATATTTAGATATCTGGAGAACACTAGTTGCATGCATGCATGCATTAACTAACTGAACTCACAATTAGTTCCTCAAACTGTTTGGAACTAATTTAACTGGACTTAACTTAGTTAATTGAGCTAACAAATTACAACTCAAATACAACTCATCCTTATCTCCATAATTAAGGGATAACTTCCTCAATCAAAGGGATAATTGTTGCATGTCTTCATAAAGACTTCATGTTTGATTTTCTCCAACTAATTAACTCAAGATGAATTAATTAATTATTTTTCAAATAGCTAGTGAGACTAAATTAAAATTGTAATTCTCAATTTTAATTCAGGGACTAATTAAAATTGGAATATATCCTGAAATGCTATTTATAGCAATGTTATTTTTAGCATTTTTTGTTGTTATTTTCAACACTTCCTCTTAACAAGAAAGGCATTCAACTCGAACCCGATCCTGAACCTTTGGAATGTTCTGCATGCAACACTTCTCTCAAGTGTTGTTACTCCAACAACTCCAGAAACAAAAAATATCCAACCTAAATCATAATGATGCCTCTGTCATCAAAGTCTCTGACTGTTATTGCCTCTGTCAACTAAAAACTCTGCACCTCTATGCCCTTCAATATCTGACTACTCTAGCCTCTGTCACTTTGATCTCTAACTGCATCAATCACACTGATTCCTCCTATTGCATATGTGCTGCTACTGGTCCTATCTCCCAACACTGCATCTCCTCTCATCATGTTGCATCGTTCTGCCCAGTGTTGCACTGCAACTCAGTTACTGAGAAGTAAGTAACTAATCTCCCTACTGACCTCCCTGTTAGGCTAGAAACACCCTCTAATGCTGAAACTTCCTCTGTCGCTCCATTCGCATCTGTATCTACCCACTTAGCCAGTACTGCTACTCCTCATCGGGGCTCCTGTAGCAAGGTCTAATCAAAGAGGTTGGGTATCTCAAGGATCCTACCCCTATTTTAGCCTTCTTGGGACTATCACTCCACATCGCCCCACCTCACACCTAGAGGTATGGATGCATGTGATCCCTCTGCCCACTTGGCTTGAAATTTCCCCCTACTGGAGGTCTCTGCATGAGTGGATTCCTCCACTCGATCTCCTCTCGGCTTCTTCAGTTGTGGTTGCTCCACAACCTCCTAAAGCTGCTTCACCAATTGTGGCTCCTCCACAATTGCCTGAGACTTCTTCTGGTGCTGCATGTTGAGAGGTAATGTACTCTCCCTCTCAACCACCATGTCTCTGACAATTGGCTTGCTCTTCAAGGCTTTGCATGCATCTTGAACCTTAAGAGCATACAGGTTCTTGACTCATGAACTGATTTGCTTTACTTGCCTCGTGGTGATGTGTCTAAGGAAAACCTTTCCCCTACTGAAGACTACATCATAGCCTTTGTCCTCCAACATCGCGAATGATACCAAGCTCTTCTTTAGTCCTGGCACATACTTCACATCTGTCAAGGTGATATAAGTTCCAAGCTACCTCTGAAAAGCAACCATGCCCACTCCTAAAACACTATAATTTTCATCATTACCCGTCTCTATGCGCATCTATAGGTCTTCTCCTCCAAGTTACTGAACAACTCTTATCGCCAGTCATGTGGAATGAGGCTCCAATGTCAAGAAACCAACCACAACCCATCATCGATGAAACCATGCATGCGATGAGGGTAAAATCCAATTCGAACTAAGAGGCCAATGCCTCACCTTCAGATCCTTTTAAGGATCCCTTCTTGTATTTATTCAATGGACAATTAGTTGCATAATGGCCCACCTCATGAAAATTAAAGCATCTCACTTTATATTTGTCAATCTTCTTCCCTCCATGAGAAGAACTTGATTTGGGATGAGAATCCTTCTCCTTCCCTTTCCTTTCCTTACTTGCTAAGGCAAAATTTTCTTCATCCTCCTTGGATGAAGAACATCTTTGGTGCTCCTCTTGATCTCCTCCTGCATCAAATCCAACCACAGTCGTTCCCAATCTGGCAGTTTCTCTCTTCCATTCACTAAGTCTTGGTAGCTATGCCAGCTCTTAGGAAGATCGAGGAGAGCAAGACTCACCATATCATCATTGGTTGTCGTGATTCCTACACTTCCAAGTTCATCTTTGTAGGTGGTGAGCTTGTTCAGAAATGTAGAGATCATGTCACCCTTTTCACACTTGATTTTTTGAAGCTTGTCCTTCAGTGCCAGCTTCCTCTGGTCATTGTTATTCTGATATAGGTCCTTCAATGTCTTCCACATTGAAAAGAGAGTCTCCTTCCCATGGAGACTCGAGACAATATGGTCTCAAACTCCCTCTAGAATAGTCCTCCTCGCTCTCGCCACACATTTCTTCCATTCTGTCAATTCTTAGGCATTAGCTATTGCTGGCTTGGGGACTTCTTGATCAATGAAGTCCTTCAAACCATTGTCCTCTAATACCACCTCCATGCAATCCTTCCATGCTATGTAATTCGAGCTACCATCCAGAGCATACTCGAGTCTCAAACCATTGAATGCCATTCGTGAACTTTGAGATGTGATAAGAAATCAATTTTTTACCTACAATCAAGAACTTCAAACTTCGAACTTCTCCCTTCTTTTTATATTGTTCTCTGCTTTAATCACCTTTGCTCCGATACCATGTAGAAATTTCACCATAGATTAAACTGATTATGCAATGTACTAAAGCAAAATACTTAATCTACTTCTACAATCAAACTTGCGGAAGCTTAATCGATTTTGAGAAAGATAAAATAGAACACATATAACAGAGAAGAAGATTCAATCACACATGAAACACAAAAGAATACTCTACGGAAAGCCTCAGCTAAAAACCTTGCTATTTATATTATCATACAAGTGGAAATATCTTAGGATTACACAAAGCTTTAGCTCTCAAGCTATCCATCTCTCAGTACAATCCCTCACTGCTTCTCATAGATAGAATAGACAACACATATGCCTTCCTTCGGTCCTCCAGCCTCCTATTTCCTTGCGCAGTTTCTCCTGGGTCCTCCAGCTGCAACTTGTGTGATTCTCACCTCACACACAACACTGAACTCTAAAATAACTGCATAATCTTGAAGGAGATGATTCCTTTTGCATGGATGAGTTTTATTTATAGGAAAATTCCTCCAATTGATAGTACATTGTCCCTTCCTTTAATCTCAACTAGGTCTCTATATGAACTAACATGCATGAGTTATTTATGAGAGAATATTCAGTTATTTGGAGAGCACTAGTTGCATGCATGCATGCATTAACTAACTGAACTCACAATTAGTTCCTCTAACTGTTTGGAACTAATTTAACTGGACTTAACTCAGTTAACTGAGCTAACTAATTACAACTCATCCTTATCTCCATAATTAAGGGATAACTTCCTCAATCAAAGGGATAATTGTTGCATGTCTTCACAAAGACTTCATGTTTGATTTTCTCCAACTAATTAATTCAAGATGAATTAATTAATTATTTTTCAAACAGCTAGTGAGACTAAATTTGAATTTGAATTCTCAATTTTAATTCAGGGACTAACTAAAAATGGAATATATCCTGAAATGTTATTTATAGCAATGCTATTTTTAGCATTTCTATTTTTTGCTATTTCCAACAGAGTTGGAGTATATCCTTAAATTCTATTTATAGCAACGTTATTTTTAGAATTTCTTGTTTCTATTTTCAACACTCCCTCTCAACAAGAAAGGCATTCAACTCGAACCCGATCCTGAACCTTTGGAATGTTCTACATGCAACACTTCTCTCATGTGTTGTTGCTCCAGCAACTCCAGAAACAAAAAATATCAAACCTGAATCAAAATGATGCCTCTGCCATCAAAGTCTCTGAATGTTATTGCCTCTATTGACTGAAAACTCTACACCTCTGTGCCCTTTAGTATCTAACTGCTCTAGCCTCTATCACTTTGATCTATGACTGCATCAATCACACTAATTCCTACTACTGCATCTGTGCTACTACTGGTCCTATCTCCCAACACTACATCTCCTCTCATCATGTTGCATTGTTTTGCCCACTACTACACTGCAATTCAGTTATTGAGAATTAAGTAACTAATCTCCCAATTGACCTCCCTGTTAGGCTAGAAACACCCTCTGATGTTGAAGCTTCCTCTACCACTCCATCCGCATCTGTCTCTACCCACTTAGCCAGTCCTGCTACTCCTCGTTGGGGCTCCCGTAGCAAGGTCTAATCAAAGAGGCTGGGTACCTCAAGGATCCTACCCCTATTTTAGCCTTCTGGGGACTATCACTCCACATCACCCCACCTCACACCTAGAGGTATGGATGCATGTGATCCCTTTGCCCACTTGGCTCGAAATTACCCCTACTGGAGGTCTTTGCATGAGTGGATTCCTCCACTCAGTCTCCTCTCAGCTTCTCCAGCTGTGGCTGCTCCACAACCTCCTGAAGCTGCTTCACCAATTGTGGCTCCTCCACAATTGTTTGAGACTTCCTCTGGCGCTGCATGTTGAGAGGTATAATGCATCCTACAATATAGGGGTATATGAGCCTTTGAAATGTGTGATCTATTGTTAACCTTATTTGAGCCACAAGAAACATAAGTGAACGAGCTACAAGATGGTCAAAGTGATTCACCAAAATGTAATGTGATGCCCATAAATGTGAGCCATAGAGTGAACCATACTTCATGTAATGTGAGATAGAGCTCAAAACAATACTTCACTATAGAGAAAAAACCAATACTCATTGTAATGTGAGATAGAGATTGACCAATACTTCAATGTAGAGAATGAACAAATACTTGTTGTAATGTGAGACAAAGATCGACCAATACTGCACTGTAGAGAATGAATCAATACTCAATGTAATGTGATACAGAGATCGAACAATATAGAAGTTCCAACCTCAGACAACGAGTCAATGGACAAGTGTGAGTCTTAATCAACGATTCAATAGAGAAGAACAAGCCTCAGTTAACGAGTCAATGGAGAATAACAAGCCTCATTCAATGAGTCAATGGAGAAGAGTGAACCTCAGGATTATAATACAAATTGTAAGGGTAAATGATGTCTCTATCATATGTTATATGAGCCACAATAAGTCCAATGCCTCATCGATGCATAAGCCAAATGTGTGCCACAGAGACGAAACTATACATAGAGATAGGACATGATTTCGATAATCCAAATGAGCCATAGAGATAATTTAGCTATGAAAATCAATGGGGTGCCTTTTTTTGAGGCTGACTTTGAGTTTTGGAGGGAATCACCATGAATTTGAATTCAAATTAATATTTAAATGTATTCCACTTTAATAATTTATTTCCCACATATTAATAATAATTTCTATTGTACAATTTGAGTTCTTCTTTGGGGCTTCTTATGGGGAAGATGGGATTCTATTGGGATAAGGGTTTCTATGGGGAAATTCATCCCATAGCTACCCTAATTTTCAACAAAAAAAATTCACGTGAAGAGTTTTGGTGTATTGAAAATGGCCATCTTATTCCTTCCAAGCACTCTAATAAACTGGACTTGCCACTTGATTAATCCCCCACCACCAAAATGTTTTGAAATTACATACCTTCTTTTATAATATTGAAATTGTGAAGCAAACAATACTTCAAAGGAAATGTCTTTCTGCACTTCATTTAAAGCTTCAATATACTAGAAAAATAAATAAAGCAATTCCTTTTGCAAGAACTACCTACATGGAACCCTAGTTGCAACATGTTTTCCTAGCATCATTTATCTATAACAGTCATGGATATTCCACTAGACAGTTCTTCACAAAAATATGATAATATTATACTTACAAATCTAAAATATACACTATGTTGGTTTATTCCTCTTTAGACTTATGGATCTGTAAATTATTCTTTACTGTGTATGCATGAAAAATATAATTGTGTTGAAAATAGAAAACAACGAAATAAAAAGTCACAAACCACAATTGACATAATATATATTCTAGGAAACCCTTTTGGGATAAAACCTAGTTGGAAGGTGAGGTTGCTCTACTCTCTTTCTTTGAATAGAAAATGGATGCAAGTACAAAGAGGTAAGGCCTATGGTCTATGGGCTAATATAGTGCATAATACTCTTAGTGTGCTCCCTCCCTATCCCTTGGCTGATTTTCTCATCTATGGAACAAGATGCCCTCGAAAAGAAAAGAACCTCTTTTCCTCTTAGTGGCCCGGTTATAACAGATCTTGCTAGCTTACTAGTGGTTATGTTTGACTCCTTCAAATCTTAAGTGTAGTTACAATATGGAATATTCTACAGTCTTATTCATCATGATCACATGGCTATCCCCTTTTCCATGAATAATGGGCATTTATGTGGCATCCTCTCAAATTATGGTGGTCAAAAAAAGAAGGTCAACCTCTGAGCAACATAATGTTTGCATACATACTCTAATTGAGGTGATCCTTATGTTGTTGGAAATGTTTCTATGTGTAGGATAGGAAAAAAAAGGTGAATAGATAAGGCACCAAATATTAACCCTAAAAAAATATTTGATGCCTCAAATTATTCTCGGAAGGTTTTAAACCATAATTTATCATGTTGGGTCTCACCAGTAAAAATGGTCCTATGAGTTAATTCCTCCACTTTTTCCTCTTTAAAAGCATCAAGATGGATGACAACCAATATAATGATACAATCAAAATCGATCATTATAACACCCTCCTTCAACTGAGAGGGGTGTTCAAAGATCTCTCAACAAGCTCAAAAACCATAATATCACCCTCCAAACCAAAGTTTCGAATAGGAAAGGATGAGGGTGAGTGAAAGGAGATAGGAATGTTTGAGGCATAAATTTGTTTACTATTCAAGGGGGAGGATAGGTGGCATGTGGACCTCATGTAAGGCTCTGGTGTGTGTGTGTGTAATTATCATGCATATATATCACATTATTATATTAACAAAAATTTAACATTTCCATTTAAAGTGATATCATAATATTTTATAATGATTTCACATAATAATCAAATAAAGATTAATAGTTTACTTAATTAACAAAGGTTACTAAAGATTAAAATGTAATTAATTAACTAAGGTCACTAAACTTGACTAACAAATTAATTACTGAACTAAGGCTACTAAATATTAACAATTTAAACAATTAACTAAGGTTACTATGAAGGGAGATTTGATGCTAGGAATACCTCTAAGGGTGATTGGCAGGTGCATCACAGTGCTAAAATAATTAGCAATGAGAGAGAGTTTACTAGGTTGCATGCAGCTCATACATGAGAGGATATAGTAGATTTTAGGGATTTACATAGTATCTGTAATGTTCTTTTATGAGCGTAGTAAAATGAAAACTTACACCTATCACTTTTTATGTGTGTGTGAGTCAAGTGGGAGATCTAAATGTCCTAAGTTGCACTAATGAACCTTGTATTGGACATAGTGTTGTCATTGAATACAATTTGTTTAATTGCTATCAAAGGGAAAGTCAAATGAAGCTATGGATGCCATGGTTAATAGTCCTCTCCAATAAATGTTCAGTGCCTTGACAAGGTCACATCAAATGATGTCAAACTAGCTCAAATTTTATATAGATTTTATTGAATTTATATTTTTTCCAATAAAGTTATGGATGGCATGGTTGGATAGTACTCTTTAATACATTTCCAATGGTATATCACACTTCTTCAAAATCCTTTCGAATGAGAAGATATGGAATTTTGAAGTTGATAGCTAAAATGAAGGAAACAACACCAAATTTACTTGAAAAACACCAAATTCCTTAAATGTTGATCATCTTCAAATCATATCTATGATATTGTGGTGGAATCTATGGTATATGGCACAGGTACTTTCACATTGTTTAAATAGGTTAAATATTGTGCTTCTTAGGGCAGATATAATTGTTGAGGAATTCATGAATGATGGATTATGTGATGACTTGCAAAAACTTTAATGCCTTCCCTATGTCACTTGTCCTCCACCACAATGGTCAAATTAATGCATAAAATGTGGTAGAATTTGGAGGATCACATGTGGCCCCTTAGCAAATGACATGGTAGTCTGACTAGAAGCATGCATGGTAAGAGAAGATTGGTTTAGTATCATTGATGACAAGTGGAAACAAGAGATTTAACGTACATGATGATGTGGCAGGTGCCATGTTTCATGTTGACTGAGTAGTTTAGTTGGCCAATTGGATGGATTATGAATGATACGTGGCCCACTCAAGGTATGCCATGTGTTAAGGTTTATGTCATGATAACATCGTCATTTTCTTCTCCATGGAGCCCAGGACTAAGTCACATGGCGAGGGAATGAAGTTTCCTCAATTCATGTCAGCCCCTAAATTTTCAAATCCACATTAGCACCGATCAATTTTAAGCCCTCTCACACTTATATATACATGTATGGATAGTTAGATTGGAGACATCAAGGGTTTGCTTGTTATCTCTACTACAGTTGTCTTGAAGTTTCTATCTATATTGTGATGTTATTTTGGCATGTTGGATCATTTGTATTGTTTGGCTTAAAGGTTATATCTTTGTTGTGATCTTTTTTTGGCACATTTGGATCATTATTTTTGTTGGCACAGAATTTGTGGGTCATGAATTATGTTATAACAACCCAAAGGTATTATCTATGTTGTGATCTTATTTTGACACATTGGATCGTTACCTCTTTTGTCACCAAAGGCACAGGTCATGAGCCCTGTTGTGTTGTGTTGGCTGGCCTGAATTGTGGGTCATAAACTTTGTTGTTGGCTCGAAGGTGTATCTCATGAGCTCTATTGCACTGTGTTGTTCGAACTTGAGGCACAGGGTGTAAGATTTTTTGTTTAGCCTGAAGTCATAGGTCATGAGCTCTATTATGTTGTGTGTATTGAACCGAAGGCCCTAGGTCGTAAGCTTGGTTATTGGGCCGAAGGCGCAAGTCATGAGCTATGTTGTGTTGTGTTTTTTGGCCTAAAGGAACAAGTCGTGACCTATGTTGTATTATCTTATTTTCCCTAAAGGCATAGGTCATAATCTATGTGTTGGCTCAAAGGTACAATTTGTAAGCTCTGTTGTTGGCTTGAAGGTGAAAATCATTAAACTTCTTGTGTTATGTTGTTTAGCCCAAAGGTGTAGGTTTTAAGCTTGGTTATTGGCCTAAAGGCACAATTCATGAGCTATGTTGTATTTTTTGTATTGGATTGAAGTCGTAATTCATAAAATCTGTTGTGTGTTGGCCCAAAGGCATGGTTCATAAGCTTTTTTGTATTGTATCAACCCGAAGGCACAAGTCGTAAGCTCTGTTGTGATGTATTGGTCTGAAGGTGTGGGCCGTAACCTTTGTTATGTTGTGTATGGTTGTATGTTCAAATCCTATCTGATATGCATGTTTAAGCTTGAAATCTTATCCTTTACATTAAAAAATAAAATATCGATCATTAAAAAACACAATAATGATCATTAAATATGCATCATTCAGGTGACATGAATGATTGAAGCAGTTGAACTAGTTTTGATATTGTTTGGTTTGAGAGAAGTTGCAGGTTCAAATTCGGTGGACTCTATTGGAATATATTTTTTCTCACCCAAAGTGCATTTTTATCGAAAAATTAAGTAGACCAAAAAATGGCATTATGTAGCATGTGCCCTAGAAAAATTTCATTTTGTAAGCAGTGGACTAGAAAGGCTCAAATTGTAGAACAATTAATAGATAGTTTTTGCGGTTAAGTTGAGGGAAACTTGATTTTTTAACAGGGGAAATGGATTTTATTATTTTTTGTTCAATGTAAGGGACATGAAAATGCATGAGGAAATATTTTGAAGGACAAGAATTTGTTTCAAATAATTTTTTAGTGATATTGGTAGGTCGGTTGTTGATGCAAGAAATGAAGTATAAGTTAATGTTGATGTAAGAAGAATAGGTTGATCTAGTGAAAAAATTTGGAAGAAGTGTTTTATGAAGAGCTTGTGGATCCATTTTCAAGTATTGTTAAAAGTGGTCCAAATTATGTTGAAAAAAGAGGTGGGTGCCTCCATCAAGGTTGATGCATCAATCAGGTTGAATCCTACTACAATTCAATGCTTGCATATTATTGAGCTTGTTGCTTCAATTAGGTTGAATCTTACTACAAGTCAGTGCTTGCATATAATCGATTAGGTCAATCAATTAGGTTGTAGCATACAACAAGTCGATGGTTGCACATATTAGGGTTTGGTGCCTGCAAATATATGTAATCAAATTGAAGAAGATAAAAATAATTTGTAGTGTTCTTTTGCAATGGTTTCCACATAAATCTGGTGTCTTATTATGATGATGTGTTGATGTTATTGAACAATTCATGATTATTTCCACATTTTTTATTCATTGGTAAATTGTTTAAATTGATGAAAATTTACCATTACACTAATACCCCCCCTCTTCGTGTAATATTTAGTCTAACAATTGGTATCATAGTTGATTCCTTCAGGAACAATTAATCACTATAAGGTTGATCATAAGGAAGATGGCCTCTATCTAAGCATCAGGGAAGCCTCCTTAATTTGACGAAACCAATTATTCCTTCTTGAAGATAATAATGAAAACCAACATCATATCGTTTGGTTTTGGTGCTTGGGAGGTTGTAGAGAATGATTATCAAGTTCCAACTATTTTGCCCATTGGTGCAGATAGTAATACTATACATCCAAAGCAATAGCTAAACATGTCAACTTGAGTGGTTTATTAGATACATAATTTGTCAGAGTGATGCATTACAAGTCTACATGATCTATGGAACAAGATCAAAAGATGTTATGAATGGGACAAGAAGGTGAAGGAAGTGAAGCTACAAACTTACAACGGTTAGTTTGAAAGTTTGAAAATGGAAGAGGATGAGAATATCAATTCATACTTTCTTTGAGTAGTCAATATGGTTAACTCTATCATAGGTCTTAGTGAGGAAGTCAAGGAAGGTGATATTGTTTGGAAAATATTGAGATCACTTCCTTCAAGATTCAATCCCAAGGTATTCTCCCTTGAAGAGCTACCAGACATGGATAAGTTGAGCATGGAAATGCTTCATGGAAATCTCATAGAATATGAGCTAAGGATAAAAAAGGGCAAATCAGGAATCAAAGAAGTATCATTTAAAGCAGGCAAGGATGGAAGAATGCATGGGAATCAAGAATAATCTAGTCATGAATCTGATGAAGAAGAACCCAAGTTCATCAGAAAGCTAAAGAAGAGAACTGGAAAATTTAAAGGTAAGCTTCCTTTTAAATGTTTTTAATGTGGAAGAATAGGAAATTATGCTTCTAAATTTCCTTATGAAAAAATTAATGATAGTGTTGATGAAGTGAAATTCAAGTCTAGGTATCATTAGAAAAAATAAAATTCCAAAAGGAAAAGCTTCTACTCAAAAGAAGAAATTGATTACGAGAGTAATGAAAGTGTGATTGATTATGAAAGAGGTGAGATATTGGTATTAACCAAAGAAGAAGAAATTTAAGCAGGAGTATATTATGAAGGAGAACTCAGAAGTGCATAAAAATAAATAAAATCTCTTAGAAATATGGTGGGTCGACTAGAAAAGCAACTTGAATACGGAGATTAATATGTGAATTCCATTGTCTCTCTCAATGTTGAACTAGAAGAGACCAAAAGCATAAATGAGGTTTTGTTATAAAAATTGAACAAAAGGGAATACCTTTGTGAAAAAATGCAAGAAGAAGGTATGCTCTTGAAAGGATAATTAGAGCAACTCAATCGCAACTTAAATCTTCTCAAAGGGTTTGAATTAGTAGATCACATCTTTAGCATCAAAAGATCTCACCTCATCAAAATTGGTCTTGGTTATCAATAAGATTGTTAGATATCCAAATCAAAACATATCTCAAGAACAAAAGATGGAGAACAACCTAAGAATCATGTACATACATTCAATATCCAACAACAATTCAATTGAATACTCCAAGAAAGTGATAAACCAACCCAAGCATGGTAATTTTATCATCTCAAATGACACTTGGAAAGACATGAGGAATCAACGAGATACATCTATTCATAGTAAGAAAAAGAACTAGGACAAAATTATAATGTCCAATATCATAGGAAATATTCTCAAAAGATCCACAAGTAGCAACGAAACAAGAGTCAAAAATCAACAAAGAGATGAAACTCTTCCAAGGAACAAATTTAGAGGAAATGCCTCGTCTAGACAAATTCATGCAACCAAGTATCAAAATATGTTTTTTGTTCATTATTTCTCATGATTGAAGTTTGAACATAAAGAAATGAATTGCAAATCAAATTAGAAGTTATGAAAACTAATCATATGGAAATCCTACCAACATTCAAACCCAATTTAGAATGTTTCAAATGTCATAATAAAGGTAATTTAACACGTGACTGTAGAATCAATTTGAGATGGTTCAAGGGAAAGGGACTCTCTTTTAAATCAAGAACGAACACTAAGGCATGGAGAGAAAAATAGGAAGAACCAAGGATATATCTAATCACTCAAATCTAATCCATTGGTGAAGACTTATTCAAATATCATAAATGTTAAACATGAAACTTGAAGAAGCAAAATTATGGAGGATAAATGCAGAGGGAAAAATTGAATAAGGAAGTTATGCAAGAGGAGTTTATCCATTTGAATGGAGAAATTAAGCAATCAAGGGAAATTGAGCAACTAAAATTGGGTTAGATATTACAGATCAAAACATTTATGTAGATGACATGTGAAGGTGATATATCATATATGAAATATAGGGTTGATTTCAAGAAGGATATGACATCATGCAGCTATAAAGAAGTTTGATACAAGTCTATGGAGGAGGAGTATGCACACATAAGGAAACTTCACTAGAATAGAGTTTATTGGCAAGGGGAGATTCACATAATAGGGTGCATAATTTCATGGGGAGAATTCTTCACAAGTAAATAGGTCCACAGGAAAATGCATGAACAATTATGAAACCTTGATGAGAAGTTATGATTTGTATTACCCTTTGCCATTGATATCAAAGCAAGAGAGAAAGTATACATTAGGGATAGAACACAAATATAGAAGCAGAGAAAGACATTGTTTGGGAAATAATGCATAGGAAGTAGAATTTGGTCTAGTTTCAGTTTGACAATGAGAGTTTAGGATATTGACATCAATGACCCTCAACATTTGATGATGTTGTCATCAATGACAAAGGGAGAGATTGTTATACATAGCGTTTTCATTGATGAAAATTTATGTCATTTATGTCAAAAGGTAATTCAAATGAAGCTATTGGTTAATAGCCCTCTCCAAGATAAGTTTGTTGTCTTGACAAGGTCACATTAAATGTGTCAAGGTGGATTGAATTTTATTGAGTTTTTGTTGAATTTGTGTTATTCAAATGAATTTATGGATGGCATGTTTGGATAGTCCTCTCTAAGACCTTTCCAATGGTATATAACACTTGGTAAAACTCCTTCTAGATGAGAAGATATGTATGTTTGAAGTTGATATCTGAAATGAGGGAAAAACCACCAAATTTATTATGAAAAACACAAAAGTTCTTAAGTGTCGAGCATCTTCAAATCAAATCTATGATCTTTTGGTATAATATAAAATAGATGGCACAATAATTTGTACACTGTTTAAATAGGTTAAATATTTTGCATCTTATGGAAAATCTGACCGTTGAAGAATTCATGAACAATGGATTCTGTGATTACTTGCACAAAATTTAATGCCTCCCCCATGTCACTTTCCATTTGCCATGTTGGTCCAATCAATGTATGACATGTGGTAGGCTTTGGAGGATGAAAAGTGGGCCCTTAGTAGATGATGTGGAAATTTGACTAGAAGCACATGTGGCAAGACAAGATTAGTTGAGTATCATTGATGACATATGGCAACAAGAGATTTAGAATACATGATGACGTGGAAAGTGTCATGTGCCATGCTGATAGGGAAATTTTGTTGGCCAATTCGATGGATTTTGAGTGAAAATGGCACACTACATGTCAACTGTGATGTCATGATGACATCAACATTATTTTGTCCATGGACCCTAGGACTGGGTCACATGGTGAGGATACATGAAATTTCCTCAATTTGTGTTGGCCCCAAAATTTCAAATTTGTAGGCCCCAATCAATTTTATGCCCACCCACACTTACATATGTGTGTGTGGCTTCAATTAGATAATGTTCTCACTCATCGAAATATAATTTGTCTGGTTCATAGACATCAAGGGTTAGATTATTAGCTCTGTTGCGTATTGTCCCAAACATGTTATCTCTATTGTGATATTATTTTGGCACGTTGGATTATTTATACTGTTAATCCCAAAGGTGTTATCTCGGTTGTGATCTTGTTTGGGCATGTTGGATAATTAGTTCTATTGGCACCAAAAGCATAGGTCATGAGTTCTATTGTATTGGCACGAAGGCGTTATCTCTATTGTGATCTCGTTTTGGCACATTAGTTCATTTGTTCTGTTGGAACCAAAGTCACAAGTCATGAGCTTGGTTGTGTTACATAATTTGGATCGAAGGTGTAGGTCATAATCTCTATTGTTGGCTCAAAGGTGTAGTTCATAAGCTCTATTGTTGAACCGAAGGTGCAATTCATGAGTTTTGTTGTGTTGTGTTGTTCACCTCGAAGGCATAGGTCTTAAGCTATGTTGTTTGGCCCAAAGGCACGGGTCATGATCGATGTTGTGTTGTGTGTATTGGATCAAAGGTGCAGTCCATAAACTTAGTTATTGGATCGAAGGCATAGGTAATGAGCTCTATTGTGTTGTGTTGTTTGGCTCAAAGGTGTAGGTCATAAGCTCTATGTTGGCCCAAAGGTGCAGGTTGTAAGCTTTATTGTTGGCCTAAAGGTGCAAGTCATGAGCTTTGTTGTGTTGTTTGTATTGGATCAAAGGCACATGTCATAAGCTCTATTGGGTATTGGCCCGAAGATGCAAGGCGTAAGCTCTATTGTGTTGTATCGACTTGAAGGTATAGTTCATAAGCTATGTTGTGGTGTATTGGCCTGAAACCGTAGGTCATAAGATTTACTGTGTTGTGTTTTGCTTGTATGTTTAAATCCCATCTATATGTGTGGTTAATCCTAAAATATTAGCCTTTACTTTGACAAACACAATCCTAATTATTAAATATCCATCTATTTGGTGACATGAAAAACTAGCTCAATAGTCGAAATGGTTTTGACATCGTTTGGTTTGATAGATGTTATAGATTCGAATTTAGTGGACTCAGTTGGAATTTATTTTTTCTCACCCAAAGTACATTTTTTCAAACACTTAGGTAGATTGAAAAAGGGAATTTTGTATAATGTGCACATGAAAACATTCTTTTTGTAGGCAACAGACTAGAAAGGTGCAATTGTACAACAGTTAATTATTTTTGGGTTAAATTGTGGGAAGTTTGATTTTTTAAAAGGGGGAAATGGATTGTATTATCTTATGATCAATGCAAGGGACATGAAAATTCACAAGGAAATATTTTGAAGGATAAGAATTTGTTTCAAAGTATTTTTTATCCATATTGATAGGTCATATTTTTATGCAATAAATGAAGTATAAGCTAATGTTAATGTAAGAATAACAGGTTGATCCAATGAACAAATTTAGAAAAAATGTTTTGTGAAGAGCTTGTGGATCTAGTTTTAAATATTATGAAAAGTGGCCCACATTAGGTTGAAGAAGGAGGTGGGTGCCTCAATTAGATTGAAGCCTACCACAAGTTAGTTTTTGCACATTATCAAAGTTGGTATGTTATGCAACCATCTCACAAATAGATAAATCAACGACTTAAAAATTATCCTCTTCGAGGGGGAAACCTCCTTTACATCACATAAATGAACAATTCTTGGATGAAACAAATGACAAGATATCATTTGTATACATAGGAGCCTAAGGGGTCGTAATATAATCAAAGCCAACATAACAATAATAACGTAAGGACATAACAATAACAATAGTGGGCTTCTATGGGGCACAACAATAACAATATGGGGGCTACATGGGCACAACAAGAACAATAAGGGGGATACATTAGTATTATATGGACCTAGCATGCCCCTCTCCTTCAAAAAAGTGTTGTCCTCAATGCTTGAGTAGTTCTAGATGCTTTTATATAAAATTATCATCCTCCCATGTGGAATCTTCAGCGAGTAAGTTCTTCCACTTAATGAGATACTTTGAAATTGATCAATTTCATAGCTGTTGGGTTCTTGTTTTTGTGACTGCTTCAGGATCACATATGATTTTTCCTTCTTCGTCAAGTTATGGAAACGTTATTTGAACTGGAAGCTTGTCATCTATAACTTTATTTAAGCATGAAACATGGAAACCTGGGTGTAGTTCGGAAGATGGAGTCAACTCCAATTTGTATGCCATAGTACCAATCTTTTGCAACACCTTGTAAGGACCGTAGTACTTGAGTGATAATTTATTATCCTTCTTAGCTTGCTTGAGATACATTTGTTTGTATGTTTGTAGCTGTAAAAATACCCAGTCACATACATCAAAACTTATTTCGTTGTGATTTTGATTTTCATGTTGTTTCATTCAATTATGTGCTAAAGTGAGGTTATCCTTTAAGAGTTGGAGAACTTGTTGTTGATACTCGATGTGATATTACACTTTTTGAACCTTAGAATTTTCTCTTAAAGATGTTGTGATGGATAGTGGATGATATCCTTAAAGTGCCATAAATGGGTTCATTTTTGTTGTAGTATGGAAGGAAGTGTTATACCACCATTTAGCTAGAGGTGACCACTTGACCCATTGTGTTTGTTTGCCAAATACAAAGCAACAAAGATATCCTTCCAAGCATTTATTCACTATCTCAATTTTCCCATCAAATTGAGGATGATAAGATGAGATATAAGCTAATTGAGTACCAAGACAAGAAAATAATTTCGTCCAAGAATTTATAGTGAAAATGGGATCTCTGTCACTTACTATAGTATTTCATTTTCCATGAAGCTTTTGAATTGTTTCCATAAATGCAGGGGAAACTATGTTGGCTTTAAAAGGATGAGATAATTCACAAAAGTGTGCATACTTGGTAAGTCTATCAACTACCACCATGATGACACTCTTTCCTTTAGACTTGGGTAAACTTGTGATAAAATCCATTGATACCTCCTCCTAATGCTGACTTGGAATGACTAAAGGTTATAGTAGACTCAGGGTCTTAACTGTCTCAACTTTATTTTGTTGGAAAACCAAACATTCTGCCACAAATTTCTGAATATCAGATTTAAGGCCATCCCAAAAAAAATATTTCTTAACCCTATGGTAAGTTTTTAAAAATCCTGAGTGCTCTCCTGAGTGAGAGGTTTGGAATTCCAAAATAACATTTTGTTTGAGTTGTGAATTCTTACAAAGATATAAGTGATCTTTGTACCATAATGAATCAATTTTTCAGCTAAAAGTATCATATGTACTTGAATCTTGCTGCAACATTTAAATGAGTGACCACACCTCTTCATCATTCTTCCATTCATACCTCGCTTAGGTTATCCACTCATGTTGGATAATAGAAATGGCACAAAGCAATGATTCCACATACTCATTCTTTCTTGAGAGTGCATCTACAACAACATTTTGCTTCCCTTTTTTTGTAGATGATTTCAAAGTCACAATCCAACATCTTTGTCACATGTTTTTGCTGCTCTTTTGAAGATAATCTTTGTTCCAAAAAGTATTTAAGACTATAATGATTTGTGTTTGCCTTGAAGTGTCTTCCCATTAGGTAAGGTCACCATTGCTTTAGTATATATATTATTGCCAACAACAATGTAAACTTTGGAACGGGAATTGTAAACTCAAAACGAGAACTCTAGCCAAAAAGCCCCTTAAAAACATAAAAAATAGTGCTAAAAAAAAGTGTTGATGTTGGAATAACATCTTCTTCTTTTTTTCCAGGGTAAATTTTGAACATGTTTTAAAAATGGCGGTGAAAACCAATTTTTTCTGCAAAAATTGTCCAAAAAACACCCTTAAAATGAAAAGTGTGAACGTTGGGAACATTTTTTTT
>APFE030661835.1:0-24073 GCA_000404065.3 Pinus taeda | reverse complement strand
GAAATTTGTTAAGTAATCATAATTTTAAAAAATGGACATAATAAATTTTAAAGTGTGAAAATAAGTCCTCAAAAAAAAGCTATGTTGTATAACATGTTGCATCAACACGTTTCAAAATTAGCATGAAAATCACTAACATTTAAAAACAAATATTTATATTTGATACATTAGAAAATTTAAATTGTCAAAAATATGCTTCAAAAAATAAGAATTGTATTCTGCATCACCACTTTTCAAAATCAGGTCACGTTTTTACTACCCCTACAAAATGAGTAATCGTATTGGTTATTTAAAGTGCCAAAAACTATGTTCTAAAAAAAAATATGTGTGTTCTGCATCACCCCTTTTTAAAATCGGATCAATTTTTTGCTATCTCTATGAAACAAGTAACAATATCAGTTCCCGTTTCAAAGTTTACATTGTTCAACATTTCCTTCTCATAAATAGGTTTGTGTAAATGCTTTCCTTTGATTGGACGACTTTCAAAAGCAATGGGTCTTCCTTCTTGCATTAAAATGACACCAATTCCATTTCCCAAAGCATCACATTCCACAATAACAATAAAAATTGTGAATTCTGGCATAGCTAATACAGATGCTCGGCACATTGCCTCTTTAAGTTGTTCAAAGGCCTTCGCTTCTTCTGGAGTCCAAGAAAACGCATCTTTCTTCAGTAATGATGTTAGAGGTGTTGCTACTCTCCCATAATCCTTAACTAACTTGCGATAATACCTTGTCAATGTGAGAAATCCTTGAAGATGCTTTATGGTTGTGGGTATTTTCTATTCCTTAATGCTTGTAATTTTGTTAGGGTCTACCCTAACATTTCATGAGATACAATATGATTCAAATATTCCACGTCTTGTACTCCAAAGAAACATTTGGAGTTTTTTTGTATATAATTGTTTCTTTGCCAATAGGTTGAGCACCCTATCAACATGTTGAACATGATCCTTTCGAGACTTGTTGTAGATTAGTATATCATCAAAAAATACTAACACAAATTTTCTAAGGAATGGTTTGAAAATGGAATTCGTCAAACCTTAAAATGTGGAAGGTGCATTAGTAAGGCCAAAAGGCATGACCAAAAATTCATAATGGCCCTCATGAGTTCTGAATGTTGTTTTCAGAATGTATTTAGTATTCATTCTAATTTGATGATATCCTGAATGAAGATCCAACTTGGTAAAGTAAATTGCTCCATGTAATTCATCCAAAAAATCATCAATGATAGGAATGGGAAATTTATCTTTAATAGTGAGCTTGTTGATCTCCCTATAATCTGGACACATACGCCATGATCCATCCTTCTTGTGCACCAATACTATTGGAATAGAGAAAGAAATTTGACTAGGTTGAATTATACTAGCCTCTAGCATTTCTGGAACCATACTTTCAATTTCACTCTTTTGGGAATAAGGATATCTGTAAGGTTTGATGTTTGAAGGAACACTTGCTAGAATCAAGTGAATCGCATGATCATGATCATGAATAGGTGGGACGCCTTTGGAAGTCTTAAACACCATGGAATGATTTTCAAAGACTTTTTGGAGATCTGGAGAAATAGATGATTTTGATGTTTGAACCCCTACTGAGCATAATTGTGTAATTACGCCCCGTTGTTCTTTCTTCAAAAGCTTTGTCATTCCATTAGAGCTGGTTATATTTCCTAGTTTCCCTGCGATACCCCTTAATTCAAATTCCTCTCCTTACCAAAAAAAAAATCAAGAAAAGTTCTTGAAAATTGAAATCTATCATCCCTAAGGATTATAGCCATTGGACTCCTAGTACAACATCAACACCACCCATTGGAATGGAAAGCATTGGACTATTTGGTACATATTCCCCCATGGTTAGCTTGATATTATGGCACTTTCCAGATAAATTTATAGTTCCTTCATTTTCAATCATTACTTGACACTCTGGTGCTAGATATAGGAAGCAATTCAATTCCTTGGCTATCTTACAATGAATAAAACTATGGGTACTACCCACATCAATTAGCACTATTACCATTTTCTTCTTGATATATCCTTCTATCTTGAGAGTTTGAGGAGTGGTAATTCCTGCCAATGCATTAAAATATATGGTCGGATTCATTTCTTCTTTCTCTGGGGTTGGTTCTTGGTGTATATCCTACTCTTTTGATGTTTCTTGTTCCTTTTCTTCCTCCTCTTCACAATCTATGTAAAATAATTTCTTTTCAGCACACTTATGACCTTTAGTGTATTTTCTATCACAACTGTAACAAAGCCCTTTTTCTCTTTTTTCCTCCAATTATTGTGGTGTCAACCTTGTAGGTTGCGGAAGACTAGGAGAAACAACAATTCCATCTTTATATTTGTGAGTTATAGACTTCCTTGTTGCCATAATTTTGCTTTCAACTTTTCTTGGCACCCTGAACGCCTTCTCCAATGAATCAGGTTCCCAAAAGTGAACCTCATGTTGGATGTTATCTTTTAAAGTCCCTATGGATACATCAATCTTATGTTCCTCTGGAATGTCGGTTACCCTAATATTCATTTTTTGGAAGTCTTCAATGTGCTTCGCCATTGAACCCTTTTGTTTGAGATTTATCAAATGGCTAAAGAAGGTGTTTCTCTTTGTATCTTTATAATATGCTATCATTTCCTCCATAAAAATTGACTAGGTGATAAGTTTTTTACAAGAACAAAGCCAAACTGATTGGGTTCTAGATATAAGGATGCAATATGTACCTTTTGTGAGGGTTGCACATCCTGTAGATCAAAATATTGTTGCATCTGTAGTATCCAAGTTACTAGATCCTTGCCATAAAACTTCCTCATAGCTATCTTTGGAATGTCGTGGTTCTTAAACCCCACATTGGAGTTTCTAAAATCATAATTCATATTCTTTTTATCTTCATCGTGATTTTCGTGGATTTCCTTGTCACCATTGGGAAGGCTTTCTTCTAGCAACTTTGCCAAACCTTCCTTCAACCCCTCTAACTTGACATTCATCATTACTTCCATGTCTTCTTTTAACCCATCATTCAAAAATTCCACGTCCCTTTTCATACCATCTATCTTAAATCCCATGTCCCTTTTTATACCATCTATCTTAACATTCATCATGGCTTCCAATTCATTTTTTATTACTTTTTGCGAGAGTGAAATTTGTTGCACTTGTTCTCGTAAATTTTCTATATCATGTTGCATTTCTTCCTCTTCTTCATGTGTCATATAAGATCTTTCTGGTTGCTTACTAGGTGTATCCATTTTTTGTTTCTATGAATTTTGGAATAAAACAATGACATATATGCTTCAATATTCCCCTTGAATCACTTCAAACTGATTTTTCAAACAAAAGTTATGCAAAACATACACACATTCTTCTTGTGTTTTAGGAGCTTGATATTGCATCTGTTGCATCTCTATAATTGTGAATCTCCAAGATTTGAAATTTCTTCCTGTGATATCTCTCTGAGTCCTATTTCCAACCCCACAAGTTCGATCTATATTTGATTCTTTAAGAAATAGTTATTCCGAACCTCCCACGATGACCTGATTATGGATTGGTTCCATAGAGCGAAGTTATATGGGATGCCACATATCATTGTTTCAACCTTTGACCTTGAAATTGCTACAAGAAAAACCACTGGCAGTTCACTTTTAGTCACTTTTTACATAATTCAAATCCGATCCTTGAAACCAAAGTGATGACGATTTTCCCTAGGTCACATATTTGAGACAGAATTCTAGAGTCCGTAAAAAACATAACTTCCTTGAGACATATCTCTAAAAATATAGTGAACCAAGATCTAAAATTTTTACACAAAGTTTTCTGATATTTCGGCTCCACGTGGTAACAATTTTACCTTATGAAGCCTCGTAGAAAAAAAAATATAATGAAAATTCCAATATGACCTGTTTGAAGAAGCGAAACCCTAGAATCCAAAACTCTGATACCATATGTTATGCAACCAACTCACAAATAGATAGACCAATGACTTAAAAATTATCCTCTTCAAATGAGAAACCTCCTTTACATTAAATAAATGAAAAATTCTTGGATGATACAAATGACAAGACCTCATTTGTATATATATGAGCCTAAGGGGTCACAATATAATCAGAGCCTACATCACAATAATAATGTAAGTGAACAACAATAACAATAGTGGGCTTCTATGGAGCACAACAATAACAATATGGGGGCTACATGGGCACAACAATAACAATATGGGGGCTACACTAGTATTATAGGGACTTAGCATGGTACCTCAATTATATTGAAGGCTACTACAAGTCAGTTCTTGCATATCATCGAGGTTGGTGCCTCAATTAGGTTGTAGCCTGCAACAAGTTAATGGTTGCACATATTGGGAGTTGGTTCCTTCAGTAGGTTGGTGCCTGTAAATTTATTTTTGGGGGTAGGTGCCTCTAACAAGTTGGTGCCTACAAATCTATGTAATCAAATTGAAGAAGATAAAAATAATTTGTGGTTTTCTCCCGCAAGTGTTTCCACATACATCTAATGTATTATTATGATGATAAGTTGAAATTGAAAGCTAGTATAGACATCAGGTGCCTTGTTGTTTTGTACCAAGACAATGTGGGTGGCCTTTACATCTGAACAAATGAAGGAGAGTGGATTAATATGAATCCCCTTCCTAGATTGTTTGTTGTTAACATTAGCCAATGTCTACAGGTGAATCTTTCAACCTCCTTTTATGTAGAAATATTAGATATTGTAACTAAAACAAGTGATGGTGATGGTTGGCAGATGTGGAGTAATGGCAGATACCACAATGCAAAACATTGTGTGGTGTATGGAGGATTGGAATTAATATCCATGCCATTCTTTATAGATTTACAGGAAAAGTCGAGATTCATGCTCCTAAAGAAAAGATCAACGAGAAGCACCCTCCAAAGTACGGCACAATTAAGTTTGAAGGTCTAATAGGCATATTATATGCAAGCTAGCCCCAACTTTGGGAAAGCCTCATACTTACTTTTTATTATAAATAGAAGGGAATGATTAGTTCACATTTCATGAATGGTATTAGTCTTAACGCATATATCTTTTGAAGTTTTTTAGTTCTTCAATTTCCTGAAAGTGACTATATTATTTTATTTTTCCTTCCACATTTAAAAACCAAGCATACTTTGACATTTTCTTTTGTTTTACATTTGTGTGCACTATCCTAAAGCATCTATGTAAATAATGAATAAATAAACAAACTCTTTCAACACCATAATTATATTCCTTATAATTTAATTTGTTGGTCATGGATAGGGATAAGTGAATAAAAAAAAATAAAAATTAAATGGATTGAGATTAATTAAATCAATATGTATTTCAAACACATCATGGTGATACTCTAATGTAATAATTAAATTAACATGGAATAATAAATGAAAAATCATAATGATACTCTAATGTAATAATTGAATTAACATGGAAGAATACATGAAAAATATACTAACCTAGATCCATTTTAACTCCATATCTATCAAGTGCCAAGAAGGATCAAAATTTTCAAGGCACAAACCTTTCCTCAAGTTTTGCACTCAAAAAAGAGGTATGCACCTCAAGAGATTTGATCCATCTCGACACTTGATAGATCTGGAGTTAAAATGGGTCCAGTCTTTAGTCTAACACTGTGTATGTCATGCAGATATTCAATTAGTTTAGAATGGTAAGGATGTGAGGGAATCGAGGCCAAGGAAGGCAGTCACAAGGACCACCTCTAGCAAAAACACCACTTCCATCACTAGATTTGGCTCTCATCTTGCAGTTCATAGAGGAAATTAGTGAAACATTAAGAGGGCACTAAGCAACTAATGTGGATTTAGAGCACTTTCCATTAAGGGTAGAAAACTTTGATGGATTAAGGGCCTCTTATAGAGGAATTCCAACCGAAAATATTACTAGGGAGATTCAGATTATTAAGCTCCCAAAGTTTGGTAGAGGTTGTGCCAATGAACATGCAAAATCTTGGCTTGATGGAATGCCGAGAATTTTTGCACTAAGAGAGTATACTTCCAATTTAAAAGCCAAGAGAGTGATATTTCAACTCAAAGATAGATCCTAGAATTGGTCAAGTAACCTAGAGTGATAACTACACCTTATTCTTGACACTATCACTTGGGAATCATTTGAGGAAAGGTTCAGGAAAAAATACCTACTATTATATTACAAAGAATAGCAAGAGACTTGCATGCTTTGGTTCATGGAAATCAAATAGTAGAAGAGTATGAGACCAAGTTTAAGAATTGGTCAAATATGTCTCAAACATGGACACAAATCAATGCCATGTAGATCGTTTCATTTATGGATTGAATCCTAAGATCAGGGCAATGGTGCAACTATGGAAATCATCCTCAATTATTGAAGTTATTGAAAATTCTCACTACATAGAAGAGTAATTAGACTTAAAAGGGGAACAAGGGTTGTCTTTCCACAACAACCTAAATTTATGGGGAAGGCCCCTCAAACCTTCTCCATGGGAGGAATTTTTAGGTCACTTCCATATGGAAACAAGGTTGTACCTAGAAGAATGGTAGCAGGCATTTTGATGGTTGCCAATGTAGCTTCTCCAACAACTTCAAGGACTCGTGCAAGTCTAGGACAAACACATGGATCTACAAGCTAAGGAAAATGTTCCATGGGAAGGAAATAATTCAAAAAGGCTCCACAAAACTCTATTAATAATCCACTTCATATCACTTGTTGGGAATGTGAAGGGCCTCATTACCAGCGTGATTTCCCTAATTCACAACTAGGTACCACACACAGGGAAGGAAAGGTCGATGGGAAGAGAAAGTAGGCACCATCATATTTATTTAGCAGTTGATAACCACTGATTTTAACACCAATCCACTATGGTGGAAATATCAGGTATGATAAACCATGTAAAACTTAAAATTTTATTTGATTCTAGCTCAACAAATAGTTTCTTTTCACCATTTGCATTATAATAATGTGGGTTGGTAGAGTATGAGCACAATGACTTTGAAAAAACCAAGATGGATTATAGGGTAAAACAAGAATTAGGACCTAATGTATACCAATGTTTGGTAAACCTATGGGTGTGTACAACTAACTTGAATGCATATGCCACTACCCTAAAAATGTACGATGTAATCATCGAATTCAACTAGCCAAAATCTCATCGAGCATTGGTGGATTGTTTCAAAAGGAAAGTAATATTTTTTGATGATGAAGGTGGATCAATTGAGATCTATAGTATCAAGAGGGAAGTATCCCTACAATTCATCTCAACAAGAAGGTAAAACATTTCTTCAAGCAAGGCTATAAATTGTATGTAGTTGAGGCCATCAATGATAGGAAGGCACCACCCCTAGATCAACACCTAGTTCTATCATAATTCGAGGATGTTTCCCCTAAAGAGTTGTCAGGGTTACCTCCTGAGAGGGAGATTTATTTCACAATAAAACTAAATCCCATCACAGAGCCAATATCCAAGACACCATGTAGGGTGACAACTCTAGAACATTGCAAGTTGTAGATGTAGTTGAAAGAGTTGTTAGACTTGGGACATATTACACCTAATATTTCACCTTGGGGTGCACCAGTATTTTTTTATAGAAAAAGGATGGTTCCTTAATATTTTCCATATATTATAGCTATTTGAATCAAACCACAGTAAATAATAGGTATATGATACCTAGAATTGATGATCTCTTTGATCAAATGAAGGGTGTAGCAATTTTCTTCAAATTCAATCTACGAACCAGATATAAACAATTAAGCACTAAGGAAGGTGACATCCCAAACGATGTATTTCAAGCTAGGTTTTTATACTATGAGTTCAAAGTAATGTTGTTTAGTTTGAACAATGCACCAGTAGTGTTCATGAGCCTCATGGATGGTGTGTTTTAGAAGAATTTGTACCATTTTGTGCAAGTACTTATTAATGGCATTATAGTATATTCCAAGAATGAAATGGAGCATGAAGAGAAATTAATGATTGTGTTGACATGCTTAAGGGAAAATAAGTTGTATGGAAAACTATTGAAATACTCTTTCTTTTATAACGAGATTCATTATCTTGGACACATCATTTCAAGAGAGAGGATTTTGGTGGATTCAGAAAATTTGAAGGCCATGATGGATTAGTTAGTGCTGAAAAATGATCATAAGGTGCATAGCTTCATTGGGTAAGATGATTATTATGAGATATTTGTGGAATGGTTTTCAAATATCGCAAAACCCATCACCACATTACACTACAAATAAGTTGGGTGTGAATGAATGGCTAAATGTAACAATGAATTTATTGAGTTGAAGAGACTACTAATCAGTTCCTCAATCCTTCGAGTGTCTAACATGGAGGAGGACTTCACAGTTTTAACAAATGCTACAAAAAAAGGATTATGGGTTGTGTTAATGAAATAATGGGGAGTAGTAGCTTATGCATCTAGGAAGTTAAAGAAACATGAAGATTTGCATGCTAACTTTGACTTCGAATTAGTAGCATTGATGCTAGCTTTGAAACTTTGGAGGAATTACCTCATCGGTATAAGCTTTTAGATAAATATTGAACATGATATCCTCAAGCAGTTATTCATTCAGAGTGATATTAATGCTAGACAGAGGTGATGGAGTGAATTCGTGAGTGAGTGAAATTTTGAGATTTCATACATCAATGGGAAAGGAGAATTTGATGGTTGATGCACTAAGCAAATGAACATAGATCTTCTCCCTAGTACCCTTGAGGATCAATTTGAGGGAGCATGTGGTAGAAAACTCTTTAGAAATAGTTGGTGTTTAAACGTTACATCAAGGCTCTAGAGTGGGAAGTATATAGAACTAAATTTTGAGGGATATGTCCTTGAATTAGATGGATTGTTGATATTTCAAGGAAATATGTATATCCCTAAAGAGAGGAATATATGAAGGACCATCCTCGATGATTCCCATAGAGCACTTCACTATGCACATATTGGAGTGAAGAATTTATATGTAGACATGATAAATATTTTCTTTTGGGAAAACATGAAGCATGATGTGTCCAATTTGTTTCTAAGTGTCTTGAGTGGAAACAAGTGAACATTTACCATCACCACCCTATAGGACTCCTACAATCACATGACATTCCTATGTCAAAGTGGGAGGTAATATCTATGGATTTTTTTGTGGATTTTCCACTCATGTTACAATGGAAAAATTCCATCATTGTCATATTTGATAATTTGACTAAAAGTCTCCATTTCATCCTAGTTGTTAGGGTCCCATACATATTATAGGATGAGTTGTTTTTGTACTTGATTATTTAGGTTTCAGAGATGTAAATAATGATTCATTTCTGAAATTATTTCCATGAAAAGGTTGATCATAACATTTGGATGCTAAATATCTTGGCTAGTCATCATTAGTGTTGTCAACTCAAGCTGCTAGCACTGAAATTGACACCTAATCACCTGTACTATCCCCTCACCAAAGCTTTCCCTCCCCTTTCACTTCACTCATCCCAGTCACTTATTCCATCTCCCCTCATTATTTCCCATCAATTACTCCTCTTACATACTCTTCCCCCCTCATTTCCTTTCCAAAAATCACTCCACATCCCTCATTTCCCAAAGGAGAAATCGAGTAGTGCATCACAACAAAGAAAGGAGAGCAATTTTCACAGTTTCAAACCCTCATCGTTGTTGATTGTGCAAAGACTACATAAAGTTTCCCCGACATCTTAACACTTCCTTGGCAAAAAAATTTAAGTTTTTTGAACACCTCACCATCCACAGGTTTTCCCCTTCAAAACCCACATTTTAGTTTTTCCATAACGCCCTCCTTATGTGAAAACCATAAAAAAAATTGAATATGACTGCGCAATGATTACGCAAAGACAAAGCATATGAGAAAGTCAAATTTTCACTCTTATTTCCTGTTTGATTATGCCTGTGCATGAACAATTCTTCCTATATAAGGATTTTTTGGAGGAAAAACTACCAGCTGTAGCAGAGTTTGGTGCCTTAAAGGTAGTTGGCAGACAATTTTGACCATGACTGCATTTTGACCGTGCAAAGTTTGAAATGGTGTTTTTTTCAATTTTATCAGTTTATGAATGTGTTTTAGAGCTACATCAGAAAAATCACACCTCATTCCATCCATGTATCTACAGCAGTGATCAAAAAGCCTCTTCAAAAAACCAAATTTGGCACTAGATTGCGCAAAAATATCAAACATTTCTCTGTTTGGGTCATCCTTTTGAAAACTTTTTTGTGGACAACCAAAGATGAATCTTGGGAAAATAGAGGAGGTTTTTATTACTAATATTCCAAATTAAAATAACCTACTTCATATTTTACACAGGTATTACAGAGTAAGAGATCCATTCACATCTTCACATCCTGTTTTTCTTACTACGCAAGTGCCTGTTTTAGTCATCTTTTTGCAGAGCAGATGATGAAGAACTGGAGAAGAATTTTTACAATCGGAAGGATGTTTATCTCAAAAACATCTTCATCTACCATAAAATATTTCATGTTATACGCAGTTCATATTGTTTGAAAATTATGAGGGTCACTTAGAGACCCATTTTTATAGTTTTACAGGAAACAAATGACGTGACAGTCGACCTAGTCATTGTCAAGATTTCGAATATTTTGAAAGGAAACGTGAAATATGAAGTAGTTGAGAGATGGATGCATGTATTAGAATTAAATATCATCTATATAGTGTTTTAAAATAGTTTTGGTTTAATAAATGCATCCCATGTTTTTCTGCATTTTAGTTTTAGGTTCATTGAACCTATCCTTTGATATTTTGAAGAGGAATTTGGTCACTTTAGTGATGATTTCGAATGCCTACTATATGTAAGAATGAAAAACAAATGGGGTTAGTTATTAGATATTTTTGTTACTCAAGATATTTTGTAAATACTCACCTATACATACTTCAAACTTGGAAGCATTATGTGTTGGAACCTTTTTGAGAAGAAGGACCCATTGATGTAAAGCAACTCATAGGGCCTCATTTGATCAAACTTCAGTAATACAGTTGTAGTAATTACAAGATTCTTGTGTCATCATGTCGGTGAAGTGCATTTACCTTTGTATCTTTGTGTTCGTTGTTTTTCATATGTTATTCATTGATTCTAGATTATTGTAAGAACGAACATAATTTGTTGCAAATTACACTCTGATTGTGGCTTAGTAATAATCTCAATGTTTTCTACTAGATGATTAGTAGCAGAATTCTTAACTGCTCTAGTATAATCTGATGCCCTCATATTTTCTTCTAAATCACACCTCAACCTTAATAATCTAGCAAAGGTACCTACCCTACCTTGTAAGGTTTCCTGTAGAACATGTCTTGATCGAACTCAACCTGTGACTCCATTGCCCAATGGCTTATCTTCCTTGTTTCAACCCAACTCAATTCTAAAATCCAAAACCTTAACCTAATAGCTAGCATGATATTTTTTAGAAGAACATAGCTAAATTATACAGAGATATCCCTCTCTAGGGTTAGAAGGTCTAGATTCCCAACACCCAAAGTGGATTTTTGGTTACCTCTGCAATCATTTCCCAGCCTTATCAAATTACATATTGATAACACCAATCATAGAAACTTATGATGTCACCAATGTGGCAAGGGTATTTATAAGCAGAGTTATATAGCTACATGGGTTACCCACAAATATCATATTAGATAGAGACTCTCAATTTATGTCTAGGTTTTGGATAAATTTGTAGTCAACATTGGGGACTTAGTTCAACTTGAGCACTTCATATCATTTAAAAATAGATGGATAAACTAAGAGAATAAATCAAGTTATGGAAGACATGCTTAGAATGTATGTTATGGATAATCAAACTCAATGGGAGTAGTACCTACCATTGATAGAGTTGACATAAAATAACAATTACCATAGTTCAATCGAGATGCCTTCTTATCAAGCTATATATGGGAGGCCATGTAGGACGCCACTGAGTTGGGAAAAGTCGGAGGAAAAAATAATTTAGCAAGGCCTAAATTAATTCAGGAAATGGAGGAGCAAGTGATTAAAGTTTGAAAAATATTAAAGGAAGACCAAAATAGACAAAAGAGTTATGTCAATGCACATAAGACCAATTGAAGTTATGAGGGGATTGGGGACTAATATTTTAATCATATCTTACCCAATATGAGCACCATTTGGTTTGGAAAATGGATGAAGTACTTATCAATATTATTTATAAGACATGTTAGGATCAAGGAGAAAATTGGACTAGTTTCCTATTGTCTTGTATTTCCATCCCACTTGTATAAAACTCATGATGTTTTTCATGTATATATTTTATGACAGTATGTTTCTTATGAATATCACAAATCGAATTGGACAGAATTATAGGTATCAGACATGGGAACCATTATGGTCAAACCATTATTCATATTGGACCATAGAGTATGATAGCTTAAGAATCACTTAGTGGACTAGGTTAAGGTCTAGTGGGACAAGTATAGCCCAGTGTTTTCCACCTATAAGGGTGCAAAGACTTTACATCGATACTTCCCCTCTCTTTTTGACTACATGTGATGCCCCATTTTGACCTAGATAACTACTTATACTGAGGTCCTATTTGTCTTTTCATGGTGTATTATTTATGAATGATATGTAAGGTTGTTGCATTTGAAATTGGACATATGGATTTATTTATCTAAAGAACTCAATGAATTATGATTTTGTTGAGTAGATTATCTTATGTATGAGTTATATGATGTATAATTCACTTCCAACATGTTATTGTTAATTAAGAGATTTCTTATGTGGTTACCTAGTTTGATGATATGGTAATTAGGATCACATGTTTATATATATCATTTTTATGCATATACTTGGATAAGAACTAACCTACAAGCTGGAAGGGGCTATGTTATAGCCAAAGATCCATGATAGTAGCTAGTTGATGTTGAGATATTAAATGAGTGATGGTATGATGTACATCGTTCTATTATATTTTGTATTAATTAATATGCATTGTTATGGCATTGGGTAAGGTGGATATTTGTAGGTAACATGACTTCCTGACTGAATAATTTAATGACAAGCACCCAAAACTAGTGTTGTAGTTTGGTCCATGTTAGAGTGTTGACTCTAGTTCTTTGAGGAGGGGTGGAGGAATTTCCCACCTTTTAACCTCCCAAATTGGAGTTTTGTGAGGTTGGTGATGGACACATTCCCTTACATGTGTGATGACAACTACCAATTGTTTGTTGTGGAAGTTGGGCCAATATAGTCGATTCTTGCACCATTTCGGTTCTATGAATGGTTAGATCAGTATAGTCAATGCCATAGTATATTGTAGTAGAGGATAAATAGGATGGGAGAGGAAGTAGGTTAGGAAGGATGGGAGGATATAGGTTAGCTGTGAACTCCAGATGGGAGGTGACCTCTTCATATTCTTTTATTTGGTTTGGTTACTACATATTTCTCCTTGTTTGATTATTTCTTATTGTCATATTACTCTTTGATTGTTTGTATCCCCTTAACTCCAACTTCAATACAAAGTTTTATGAAGGAGGGATGTATGTAATTCCCACTCCTTGATCCTATTATTATGTTATGAGATTGATCGTTGTGATAGATCCTTATTAATATTATTAGTATATGTATGAGGTATGTGTATGCTAGCTACATACCCGAACCTCACATGAATATGCTAGTATTCTATGGTCTACTATGATAGTTGAACCATCATGCAACTTTATCATTTAAGCCTTAAGGTTAATTGAAGATTAATCAATGTAATATTTTGATCAATCCTTAAGCTTGATTAGTGGTTAGTTAAAATATTAGCCCTTAATCCCGATTAATAATTAATTAATGATATGGATTTTCTTATGATTATTTTAATATAAAAACTTTAAAAGGGATTCTTCATTAACTCATTGATTTGAACCAACTTTTGAGTTTGTAATATTTCATTTGATATTATTTTTTTTACGGGGGGGAGTGAATGACTTGACCACCCAAGGCACATTGATTAGGGGTGGGCTCGAGGGATTTTTTGACAACCTTCATAATGGAAGTAGATGAAAAGTTAATGGAGGATAGTTGGACTCTTGGAAAGGGGAGATTAGGGAAAAGGTAAAGGAGGAATGGAGATCTTCTTTTGGAGGAGGGAATTTTGTTTAGGGAAGGAGAGAAGACTAAGAGAAGGGTGGGAGGGAACCTTGATAGTAGATTTTTGGAGTTGGTGTTGAATTTTGTAGCTATTTTTTGTCCATACATTGAAATATATAATTAAAAATGTAATACATGTACTTCAAGCCAGATTCAAAAGAAAAAATTTGAATTTTTAGCTCCAATTAAGGTCAAGTTGGCTCTCCTTCAAGTCATTTTGGCCTGAGGCAGAGGGACACCCATTTGTCCAGATAGATCTCTATATATACTCCACTTGACCTCCTCATTCAAGTACAATTTGATCTCACATACAATAAGATAACATTTGGGCATCCAAGCGAAGGCGAAGAAGAATAAGAAGGACAAAATCATCTCAACCATATCTCTTTATCTCTTTGACTTTGTATATGTGATCTCTCTATCTCTTTAATTTCGCATGTGTGTGTTTTTGGGAAATAGGTCCAAATTTATGGGCAGCAGATCTCAATTTCTGGATAGCGGATTTTGGGTAATAGGTCTGAAATTCTAAGTAGCAAGGCCGAGTTTCTATGCAATTTCCTAAATTTTGGCCTAGGCTGATCAAGCAAGATTGAGTTTCTTGGGTAGATTAAAGAATTGACAAGATGGAAGTTGACCGAGTTCAACCATTGTATAATTGGTCAATTTTACCATCATATTTGACAAGAAGAATTAGGTGCATCTCTTGTTGAACTGAATAATTTCTCTAAATAAAAGGTTTCTTGGGTGTTCACCCAAGTGGGTTTTCCCAAGATAAATATCGAGTTATCATTATTGTGATCTCTATTGTCCTACCACTTTTATGGTTGAATTTTTGAAGTGTAATTTCTTAATGATAAACTAAAAGGTGCTAAAAGAATATATACATAATTGGAAGTAATTATCAATTTTCAAACAATTGTGCTTATATCTATTGCACTCGAAAAATCAACATGGCATTAGATCTTTGGTGAAGAAAAGAGCTTTGATATAACCCTTAAAGATACCTACATATGAAATCTAATTTTTACCTATAACCATGGGTTCCTCTATGAATTCAAAGAATAAGTTAGAAGGAGATACAAATTTCAGGGCTTCGAAGAGAAGGATTGACCTCATTGTTGTAATGAATGATGTTTTGGATCTTGTGAAGGGCAAGGTTGTTGAACCTTCATATAATGAAGGAAAAGAGAAATACAAGAAGGATGACAACATTTCCATGAGTAGTGTATTCCATTAGAGATCATTTGATTCTATATGTATCAAATCTTGACACTTTAAATAAGATATATGATGCCATGGTTGGATTATATACCATCAACAACATTGATCAAGAAATGAGCTTGAAGAATGATTTTTGCGATGTTAAAATGACAAGATATGATATTATGACCTCATATTTCATGAGGATATATCAACTAAGAGATCAACTTCAAGCAATTAATGAAATTATTTATGATAAATAACTTGTAACTACAACACTTAATGGTTTTCCTAAATCATGGGACTTGTTTGCATCTAGTATTTGTGGCAGAGAAAAGATTCCAAGTTTTGAGGATCTATGGATCTCATGTACTCATGAAGAATATAGATTTGTCTCAAAGGGAAATATTCCAAGAGCTCAAGATGATGACTCTCGAGCATTTACAACCGGATCTAAAAATGGTAGAAGAAGGAATTTTTTTTGGAAAGTTTCGAAGGAATGTAGGTAGAAGACCAACTCCTTAATAAAAGAAGGATATTCAATGTTTTTGTTGCCACAAGTTTGGTCATTATAAAAATTAGTGGACTAAAGGGAATAAGGATAATAAGAAGAAGGGAAATGATAATGATGAGTATCCACATCAGAAGAAATCCAAGAATGACACTACAAAAGAATTAACATCTAATGATAAGGACATGTTTTTCTAATTGCAAATAGATTTTGTATTTTTGCAAGTGGACTAGGAGTAAGAGGGAGTTGAAGGGGTATCTTACATAAAACAAGAGATTTCATAACACTTGTGCTAAGAGCCATTCTTGGAAGAACTTATTTGTAAACCTTAGAAGACTAGAATTCTTGGATAAGAAAGCCCTAAGGGTTTGTGGATAAAACCCTAGATTAATGTTTCCGTTAAAAGAAGAAATCCAAGCTCATGCAAGGAATAAAAATAAAGTCACCTGTTGATGATGAGGATTAGGATGAGGATGATGAAATTGCATATATATTTCATTCATGTAAGAAGACACGGATCAAGAGGGAGTTGACAATTCCTTACAATCATCATAATATAAGTATTTTATATATCTCTTCCTTGATTATTATTTTTAGTTAGCCTATTGTCTTTGTTTCCTTCTATTGGGTTATAATCATTTCTTCCATGACCTCCTAGTGAGGGTTGCAAATACATCATAAAGGCCATCAAGGATTTTGAATCATATGAAATAATTTGGGAGAACAAAACAAAGATTGTGACAAGAGGATTCTCCCAAAGTGATTTGTGTTTAAGTGGGAAAAGTTTTATTGACCTCTAGAACCATGTCTAATGACTGAAAGAGCTCTTAGTTCAAAGGTTGTAGGCATGACAACAAGTTTTAAGGATGCCATAATGAATATTGTGTATAAGTACAAAGTGAAATTCAAGGATTCTCCCAAAAAGAGGGACAAGATTATAACAAGACATTTTCTCTAGTTGTTAGGTACACTTCTATTAGAACTATTATTATTTCTATTGCTTTGAAAATTGCACCAAGTGGATGTAGAGATTACCTTCCTAAATAGAGTAATTGAAGGAAAATAATTTTACATAGTGCTACCTCAGGGCTTTGAGGTACATGAGAAGAAGTCTCATGATTGTAGATAAAATAAGGCTTTGTACAATCACAAGAAGACACATTGGGCTTAGCATTCTTGGATTCATGGATCTTGCTTATTATATGACTTGTTCTAATGAGAGAAGAAGGACTCATGTGATAGAGGGAGAAGTAGTAGAAGGAGGATTTGCTTCCATGATAGAGGGAGAATTCAAGCCCTACTTCAGTGTCAGAGGGAGTGGCATCTAAGATTGACATGAAGGATCTTGGTTAGATATATTACTTCACTAGAAGTGTGGAAAAATCCAAGTAAGCATATTATTGTGATCCTTCAGAGATTTGGAATGATGGACAGTCAGTCCATGGCCACTTCCATGGTAACTTATCTCAAGAAGCTAAGTGGTAGAGGGAGAAGTTGAGATAGCCACAATATGATCTATTTTAATATCAAAGGGAGCACCCAGTTAGGGTTACTGGAAAGTAGTTGTGGCACAACATGTGTTGAGGTATATTCATGGTACAGTTAGATGTGGAGTGAGAAGCGTAGTTGTAGGGATATACAGATTCAAATTTGGTAGGGAACGTTGAAGGAAAAAAAAGATGTCAGGATAAAAATTTAGTTTGGATTCTTCCTGGGCAGGAATCAGACATCTATTGCACTCAAGACTATAAAGATTGAGTATATAGCAGCTAGTTTGGCAAGTTATGAAGTAGTGTGACTTCAAAAGCTGCTCACAGGATTGATCGGGTGTAGGGGATGACCATGATGACAGGTCAAAGAACATCGAGGTCGTGGTGCAACCACATCTAGGAAATGGTACATAAGGGAGCGGTGAGGCTCCAATGCATTTATACAAATGAGAAAGATGCTAACATTCTCATAAATCCGTTGTCCCAGGGTGAAGTTTGTATACTTTAGGGACTAGCTAAGAATGCTTCCCTTAGTCAAAGGGAGTATTGATTTTATAGCATGAAGGGGTAGACATTCTGCCTAGGTCAGGATATTAATAGGTCAAAGGTATTGACCAACAATCTCATAAATCCTTTGTCCCAGGGTGAAGTTTGTATACTTTAGGGATTAGTTAAGAATGCTTCTCTCAGACAAATGGAGTATTGATGTTGTAGTATGAAGGGATAGACATTCTCCTTAGGTCAGGATATTAATAGGTCAAAGGTATTGACCAGGGACCATGTAATGTAGCTAGGGAGAATGGCCTAGAAAGCTTCAAGGCTCGAAGTTCTCCCTAGGTGGGCAAGTGAGTTCCTTTAGCATTAGGTAGGAGAGTTACCATTTAATTAGCATGCATGAATGGTAATATCCTAGGGTTTCACCAGAAGTCACAGGTATTAACTAGGTTCGAGGTGATAACTTGGATAATTAGTGAATTGCTCAAAGTGACAACTTTTTGAGCATGATGTTGATTTGATATTCCTTCCACGGGTGGTGGATTGACACATCAACATAGTTGTCTCATTCAGGGATGATAATTCTCCCTGAGTCTAGTATGTTGACTAGGATTAGGGAGAATGATATAGCAGAGGATAATCATTCTTCCTAGGCCAAGTATGTTGACCATGATTAGGAAGAATGGTCCTAGATTTCTAACATTACTCAGTTGAGTAGGTGCCTTTCAGCATCATGCTCAAACTCTCTAGACAAGTTGAGTGAACACATTTAACATCGTGGCATAGAATGAGGTTTTTGGATTTGGGACAATGATTACTCAAATGGATTAAGTATGTCCCTAGGGTTTCATGGTGGGTCAAAGAGATTGATGGGTCAGAGAGATTGACAAGGATGATGGAGAACTAGGACTAGTATGTATACCATGAGTTAGAGATGCCGACCAGAATCATGGTGACTAGTTGATGCCAATGATGTACCATGGGTTAGAGATGCTAACCAGAATTATGGTACCTAGTTGATGTTATAGATTTTTACCATGGATCAAAGTTGTTGACCAAGATTATACTAACTAGATGATGTTGATGTTGAAGATGAATTGTTATGATCCGGGTGGATATTGGTGGCCACCTGCCTTTTGCACCTAGACCCCCAGTTAGTTTCATCTGTTTCCTTGTTCATTTCATCATTTACTATTTTTAGCAGTTTTTTGGGTCCTGAACTTCTGGAGCAGTTTTGACCCCCTAAATGGTGTTTTTTTGGGGTCCATGGCAAACCCATAACCATAGGTAGGGGCATGCAGCAAAACCTGTAGTACTCAATGAGACCTTTCCAACAAGGTATCGTATGTGCCAAATGGAGATAATATGACCAAGTTAAGACCTTGGGAAGTTAGTTGCCCAACTAACCCCAACGGGGCCCACAAACTCTTGGTGTTACATCTCCTGGGGTTAGGGTTTTGGTTGTTTAGGGTTTTCTCATGTTTTCCAATAATAAATAGGCCCTTGAGCCTCATTGTAACATAGTTGAGAGGCATGTAGTTGTCACATTTCTTCTCAGAGATAAGCTACCATTGCCCGAGCTATCTTATCTCCATTTTGTTTGTAAGTAGAGTTAAGTATTTTTCTATTAATGAAATGAAGTGTTTTTCTACTACATCTCATTGTTTATGATTATATCTATAAGTTGTTGCCTTCCTGTTTAAGTTCAGTTCATGTTGTAACTTTTTCTTAGAGAAATTTGTCAATAAGGGAACATATGGATAATCATTATGAATACCTACCTATCTAAGAGGGAATGTTGAATTTTGTAGCTATATTCACTCTTCATAATTAATATTTTAGCCCTTGAGATATATATAATGAAAAATGTAACACATTCATCATGTTGGTTTCAAAAGAAAATTTCTGAATTTTCAAATTTGACTTTTTGACTCCAAATAAGGTCAAGTCATCCCTCCTTCAATTCAAGTTAGCCCCAGGTAGAGAGACACCCATTCAGCTAGCCATATATCTATATATACTCCACTCGCCCTCCTCATACATGTACAATTCTATCTCACATATAATAAGATATCTTCTAGGTATCCAAGCGAAGGAGAAGAAGGATAAGAAGGATGAAAAAGGACAAAATCATCTCTAGTATCTCTCTGTATATCTCTTTGACTTCGCATATATGATTTTTGTTGGCATTATGATGCATGTGTTGTACTTGATGGCAACCCACTTGTAACAGAACAAGTATATGATAACTAGATGAATCTACAGGACAGATCACAAGTGACAAAATGATAGAACTGAATAATGGTTAAAGGTTTGATACAGGGAGATTGTTAGTGTGTGTTGTCCTTGATAAGAGTTTTTCTTTGATGAATGAACTAATTAATAAAATTATAAACAGGATGTGATAGAATGCATGGCAGTTGTGTTTACAAATGTGACAAAATGCAGGGCAGTTCAAAGGAATCATTTCAGAAGTAATGTACAATGAAAAATAACATTATAACAGGGCTATTCATAGGTAACAGAGTAATGGTACAAAAGAATAGGATGATGGAACAAAGGACTACAGATCAGAATCAAGCAATTGAGGAAAATTAATGTTTTTTAGGTATGTTAAGTTGTAGACGCAGGTTCACTCTACAAAAAGAGCGTATACAAGTAGGTTTAATGTACAAAAAGAGTGTATACATATGCACACACTTTCACAAGAGGAAAAGCGCGTATAGGATGGAAAATTAAGGTAAATTCAAGTTAAAGAATACCAAGGGACAATACCATGGTACTATCCCACAATATTGAGCGGAATAATGGTTACTTGATCCCGTCTAAGAATACCATAGGTTCTAAGTGTTGTTTTGGTCCAAGGTGTTGAGAAAGGCTAAAACTATATAAGGAGGAGAAGATCAAAGGACTAAGTGCATAAGTAATGAATATCTTATGAAGTGTGAGATCAAAAGAAATTATGCATGTTATGGGTTTCTAATGCTTTTCTTGATCTGGATTGAGTATGCACCTGAATGTTTGGTGATGGATGAGATCTAATGATGGATCAAGATCATAATGACTTATCATTATGAGATCTAATAATGGATAGGCTAGATCTGAGTGCTTAAAAAGGTTTTGTCCTTTAAATGCTATGATATGGTTATATCTAAAGTCTGGAATAGATGCAAAGTTATAAGTTTGTATTTGTAGATCTATATGTTGGTTCACCTTGGTGAAGGCACGTATACATGCAGGTTACACTCTTTCAAGTAGTGTATGCAAAAGAAAATCATGTCGTTCAAAGATGATGGATCTATCTGATCAGTGTTGTTGTTTTACTGTTGTCTATCAATGATGTCTTCATTAGATCTAAATGTATAAGGAGATTGATTCTAATTGATTGATTGACTAAATGAGAAGGATATTTGTTGCTGTCTGTTTAGATCTCTGTAATTTGACAGTATATCTTTAGAATGTTACTAGTTGGTACAATTTTAATTAAGAGGTTTTTATGATTTAGTAATTTTGGAGGCATACGCAGGTTGGATTAAAGGAAGTAGCATATACACATAGGTTGGCTTCATCGAAGTAGCGTATACATTCTAACATATGATTTATGAAGTTGCAATTGGCTCTGGTTGTCGATGTAGTGTTCTGGGTTCATATCCGTGTTTTGGTTACAGTGATCTGACTATTCACATTCATTGGTTGAATTTTGATTAAGTATCAGTTGATTGGGTTTTAATTATTAGTTGTGTCAGAGGTTCAGGCATTGTTTCAATGATTGGCTGATTTATAAAGTGATGATTGGGTTTCAGTGATTGGTTGATGCAGATGTATTTGATGGATGTATTGCAGTAGTGATTGATTTTGAGCTTCAATATTATTAATGGGTCCAGTGTGAAAATTTGATGAAACATGGTCTTCATATTGTGTTGTTGTGTACCAGGAGTATCTAGTCTGAAAATTTATGAAACGTGGTCCCTGGAGGATACTGAGAGTTGGAGCCTTCGGTGAGGAAGTTGAAGCATCCTGCCAGTAGTGGCTAGTGATTTGATCAGAGGGTTGGAGCTCCCTTCCAATAGCAGCTAGAGAACGAGTGAAGGTTGTAGCCTTATGTAGGTTTTGCCTACGTACTGGTAAACATATCGGCTATTAAAAGAGCTAGGGGGTTTTAGCTTCCTTCCAGTATAAACTAGAGAACAAGAGAAGGTTATAGCCTTTTGCAGGTGGGTGCCTATGTACTGGTATGAGTCTGCACCAGTACAAGATTGTAAATATATTATTCTTTATATTAGAAGAAGATAGAGACAGCAGTAGTAGGTGGTTTTTCTCCCACATTGGGTTTCCACATTAAATCTTGGTGTTCATGTGTGTTGCTTATGTGTGATGGTTTATTCTGTTATTACTACACATGGTTATTGTTTAATGTTTAATAAAGTATTGATACATAGATTAAATATCAACATGTGATGAACTAACTGAATCATAATTTCACTGGATATACATTGGTTGCCTTAATAACAGTTGTCTTCACACATGAGTTCCCTTCACTAAAGTAGCATATATAAATAAGATTATGAAATGAAAAAGTTATTGATTTGTAAACATTGATTCACCCCCCCAGTATTATTCCCAACCATTGGTATTAAAGCGAGTCCTTTGGCAGAATCTTGATTGCTTGAAGGAGATACATAGTAACAATGGGAAAGAAGCAAAAGAAGAAAGCACCTCAAAAGAAGAAGACATGTCAAAGGAATTGTGACAATGGGAGAGACGATTGGATATTACGTGGAAGAACTCTTTAGATTCAGAATCACCTATGAATGAATATGAACAAGTAAAATAATTATCAGGTACGAATTTGTTGTCCTCTAGTGATACATTTCTCTATTCATTTAAAGATAATGAATGTGACAGCGAAACGACTGAATTTTCTCTTATGGGTGAAAGAGAAAGAAATTGAATAGAGGCTGAATTTAAAAAGCTTACGGACACAATTAGAGATAAAAAGGATCTAATTGATAAAATGGAATGTGCCTACAAAGAAGAAGTTACCAAGTTAAAAGCCCAATTGGAGGAAGGAAACAAAATAAGAAATCAGTACAAAGAAAAGATCAATATCAAAGGCTGTAGGATGAAGTGACATCATTGAGAAATGAAGTAAATGAGAAGGATACAACAATCAAGAAACTTATAGAAAGATATAGTTACTATAAAATTCTTGAAGTTGAGATAGTCTCTCTAAAAGAAGATATTGAACATTCAAATAAGCAGATTGAAGAACTACCTCAAGCAAATGAAGAACAAGAAAATGAGATTCTCAAATTAAAACAACAAGTGGGAGAAGGAAGAAAAGTTGAAGAAATCATGAAGAAGAGGTATCTTGAAAAGGAAGAGCAATATCAGGTTGAGGTAAATATCCTAAAAGGTAAATTAGAAGAAAAGGATAAACTTTTACGATTTCAATATAGTATTACTATTTTGGATGATATTCTTAGTACTCAAAGGTCTCCTACCATCAAACCTAGTCTTGGTTTTCATGAAACTATTAAAGGTGAATCTAGCTCAAAAACTGAAACAAGGAACTCTAATGCAAAATCTAAAATACTCAACAAGGAGATAAGAGGTCAACCCCATCAACAACCAAGGAAAGAATGTCTTCAAAGAAAATCATTTACTCCTAACCATGGAAGTGATAATCGATTATTTCCTCTAATGAATAATGTTGAATGTTTTATATGTCTTAATTTTGGACATGTTGTAGCAAGATGCAAAAGTAGAATGGTTCAAGCTAATAATTGTCACACAAAAAGATCATCAACTTCCAAGTAATTTTAGGGATATTGTTTTTCTTGCAATATGTTTGGTCACAAAGCCATTGATTTCTTTAGAAGGAATATGAAACATATAAGATGGTAACAAGTTTGGGCATATAGCAAAAGAATGCAGGAGAAAATTTCGGCCAACATACCAAAGGGAGAAAACATCATCACACTCCAAGGTATGGAAAAAGAAGGAATTACAGTCAGAAAAATGTGGCATAACTCAGTATACAGACAGAACAGACTTAGGAGGAACTGAAAGTATGAAACTTTCAGTGTTTTAATTATCATACGCAGTTATCATGAATACAAATTGCGTATAAATGTGACTTAGAAGCTGCACAATGTTGGGTCCCTATAATACTAGTGACTACCCCATTACTATTGTAGTTATACCCCTTATTAATATTTTTGTGCCCCTATTGTCCCCATATTTTTATTACTATGCCCCATAGAATCCCTCTATTGTT